>CAKAJE020002134.1:0-32426 GCA_916610135.2 Macropis europaea
GATGCCGCTTAGCCGAATACGCTATCTGAAATAGGAGCGACGTAAATTGAACAAATGCGATAGAATTTCGATGAATTCTTATATTAACCAAAATATAAAATGATCTAATCGGGTCTCTGATTGCCCTATCATAGAAGGCTAGTAGTGCATTCTACTCGCTATTCCACGCGCTTTAAGATGGCGGCTAGCCCAGTAGGCTATCTGAAATAGGAGTGACGTAAATTGAACAAATGTGATAGAATTACGCTTAATTCTTATATTAACCGTAATATAAAATGATCTAATCGGGTGTCTGTTTGCCCTACCCTAGAAGTTTAATAGTGCATTTCACTCGTAATTTCATGCGCTTTGAGATGCCGCTTAGCCCAATACGCTATCTGAAATCGGAGCGACGTAACTTGAACAAATGTGATAGAATTTCCCTGAATTCTTATATTATCCTTAATGTAAAATGATCTAATCGGGTCTCTGTTCGACCTACCCTAGAAGTTTAGTAGTGCATTTCACTCGTCATTTCATGCGCTTTGAGATGCCGCTTAGCCCAATACGCTATCTGAAATAGGAGCGACGTAAATTGAACAATGTGATAGAATTTCGCTGAATTCTTTTATTAACCGTAATGTAAAATGATCTAATCGGGTCTCTGTTCGCCCTAGCCTATAAGTTTAATAGTGCATTTTATTCGCCATCTCATGCGCTTTGAGATGCCGCTTAGCCCAATATGCTATCTGAAATAGGAGCGACGTAATTGAACAAATGTGATAGAATTTCCCTGAATTCTTATATTAACCTTAATGTAAAATGATCTAATCGGGTCTCTGTTTGCCCTAGCCTAGAAGTTTAATAGTGCATTTCACTCATCATTTCATGCGCTTTGAGATGCCGCTTAGCCGAATACGCTATCTGAAATAGGAGCGACGTAAATTGAACAAATGTGATAGAATTTCCCCTGAATTCTTATATTAACCTTAATGTAAAATGATCTAATCGGGTCTCTGTTTGCCCTAGCCAAGAAGATTAATAGTGCATTTTATTGGACATTCCATGCGCCGTGAGATGCCGCTTAGCCCAATACGCTATCTGAAATAGGGGCGACGTAAATTGAACTAATGTGATAGAATTTCCCTGAATTCTTATATTAACCTTAATGTAAAATGATCTAATCGGGTCTCTGTTTGCCCTAGCCTAGAAGATTAATAGTGCATTTTATTGGACATTCCATGCGCTTTGAGATGCCGCTTAGCCCAATACTCTATCTGAAATAGGAGCGCCGTAAATTGAACAAATGTGATAGAATTTCCCTGAAATCTTATATTAAACAAAATATAAAATTATCTAATCGGGTCTCTGATTGCCCTATCATAGATGTTTAGTCGTGCATTTTACTCGCCCTTCCGCGCGCTTTAAGATGCCGCCTAGCCCAGTACGCTATCTGAAATAGGAGCGACGTAAATTGAACAAATGTGATAGAATTTTGCTGAATTCTTAAATTAACGGTAATATAAAATGATCTAATCGGGTCTCTGTTTGCCCCTACCCTAGAAGTTTAATAGTGCATTTCACTCGTCATTTCATGCCGCCTTGAGATGCCGCCTAGCCCAGTACGCTATCTTAAATAGGAGCGACGTAAATTGAACAAATGTGATAGAATTACGCTTAATTCTTATATTAAGCGTAATATAAAATGATCTAATCGGGTCTCTCTTTGCATTACCCTAGGAGTTTAATAGTGCATTTTACTCGCCATTTCATGCGCATTGAGATGCCGCTTAGCCCAATACGCTATCTGAAATAGGAGTGACGTAAATTGAACAAATGTGATAGAATTTCCCTGAATTCGTATATTAACCCAAATATAAAATGATCTAATCGAGTCTCTGATTGCCCTATCATCGAAGTTTGATAGTGCATTTCACTCGCCATTCCACGCGCTTTAAGATGCCGCCTAGCCTAGCACGCTATCTGAAATAGGAGCGACGTAAATTGAACAAATGTGATAGAATTTTGCTGAATTCTTAAATTAACCATAATATAAAATGATCTAATCGGGTCTCTGTTTGCCCTACCCTAGAAGTTTAATAGTGCATTTTGCTCGCCATTTCATGCGCTTTGAGATGCCTCTTAGCCCAATACGCTATCTGAAATAGGAGCGACGTAAATTGAACAAATGTGATAGAATTTCCGTGAATTCTTATATTAACCTCAATGTAAAATGATCTAATCGGGTCTCTGTTCGCCCTACCATAGAAGTCTTATAGTGCATTTCACTCGCCATTTCATGCGCTTTGAGATGCCGCTTAGCCCAATACGCTATCTGAAATAGGAGCGACGTAAATTGAACAAATGTGATAGAATTTCCCTGAAATCTTATATTAAACAAAATATAAAATGATCTAATCGGGTCTCTGATTGCCCTATCATAGATGTTTAGTAGTGCATTCTACTCGCCATTCCACGCGCTTTAATATGCCGCCTAGCCCAGTACGCTATCTGAAATAGGAGTGACGTAAATTGAACGAATGTGATAGTATTTCGCTGAATTCTTAAATTAACCATAATATAAAATGATCTAGTCGGGTCTCTGTTTGCCCTACCCTAGAACTTTAATACTGCATTTTACTCCTTATTTCATGCGCTTTGAGATGCCGCTAAGCCCAATACGCTATCTGAAATAGGAGCGATATAAATTGAACAAATGTGATAGAATTTCGCTGAATTCTTATATTAACCAAAATATAAAATGATCTAATCGGGGCTCTGATTGCCCTATCATAGAAGTTTAATAGTGAATTTTACTCGCCATTCCACGCGCTTTATGCTGACGCCTAGCCCAGTACGCTATCTGAAATTGGAGCGACGTAAATTGAACAAATGTGATAGAATTTCGCTGAATTCTTATATTAACCAAAATATAAAATGATCTAATCGGGTCTCTGATTGCCCTATCATAGAAGTTTAATAGTGCATTTTACTCGACATTCCGCGCGCTTTAAGATGCCGCCTAGCCCAGTACGCTATCTGAAATAGGAGCGACGTAAATTGAACAAATGTGATTGAATTTTGCTGAATTCTTAAATTAACCATAATATAAAATGATCTAATCGGGTCTCAGTTTGCCCTACCCTAGAAGTTTAATAGTGCGTTTTACTCGCCATTTCATGCGCTTTGAGATGCCGCTTAGCCCAATACGCTATCTGAAATAGGAGCGACGTAAGATGAACAAATGTGATAGAATTTCGCTGAATTCTTTTATTAACCATAATGTAAAATGATCTAATCGGGTCTCTGTTCGCCCTAGCCTAGAAGTATAATAGTGCATTTTACTCGCCATTTCATGCGCTTTGAGATGCCGCTTAGCCCAATACGCTATCTGAAATAGGAGCGATGTAAATTGAACAAATGTGATAGAATTTCGCTGAATTCTGAAATTAACTATAATATAAAATGATCTAATCGGGTCTCTGTTTGCCCTACCCTAGAAGTTTAATAGTGCATTTTACCTGCCATTCCACGCGCTTTAAGATGCCGCTTAGTCCAGTACGCTATCCGAAATAGGAGCGACGTAAATTGAACAAATGTGATATAATTACGCTTAATTCTTATATTAACATTAATATAAAATGATCTAATCGGGTCTCTGATTGCCCTATCATAGAAGGCTAATAGTGCATTTTACTCGCCATTCCACGCGCTTTAAGATGCCGCCTCGCCCAGTACGCTATCTGAAATTGGAGCGACGTAAATTGAACAAATGTGATAGAATTACGCTTAATTCTTATATTAACCGTAATATAAAATGATCTAATCGGGTCTCTGTTTGTCCTACCCTAGAAGTTTAATAGTGCATTTCACTCGTAATTTCATGCGCTTTGAGATGCCGCTTAGCCCAATACGCTATCTGAAATAGGGGCGACGTAAATTGAACAAATGTGATAGAATTTCGCTGAATTCTTATATTAACCGTATTATAAAATGATCTATTCGGGTTTCTGTTCGCCCTACCCCAGAAGTTTAATAGAGCATTTCACTCGTCAATCCATGCGCTTTGAGATGCCGCTTAGCCCAATACGCTATCTGAAATAGGAGCGACGTAAATTGAACAAATGTGATAGAATTTCGCTGAATTCTTATATTAACCAAAATACAAAATGATCTAATCGGGTCTCTGATTGCCCTATCATAGAAGTTTGATAGTGCATTTTACTCGCCATTCCACGCGCTTTAAGATGCCGCCCAGCACAGTACGCTATCTGAAATAGGAGCTACGTAAGTTGAACAAATGTGACAGAATTACGCTGAATTCTTATATTAACCTTAATGTAAAATGATCTAATCGGGTCTCTGTTCGCCCTACTCTAGAAGTTTAATAGTGCATTTCACTCGTCATTTCATGCGCTTTGAGATGCCGCTTAGCCCAATAAGCTATCTGAAATAGGAGCGACGTAAATTGAACAAATGTGATAGAATTTCGCTGAATACTTATATTAACCAAAATATAAAATGACCTGATCGGGTCTCTGATTGCCCTATCATAGTAGTTTAGTAGTGCATTTTACTCGCCATTCCACGCGCTTTAAGATGCCACCTAGCCCAGTACGCTATCTGAAATAGGAGCGACGTAAGTTGAACAAATGTGATAGAATTACGCTGAATTCTTATATTAACCGTAATATAAAATGATGTAATCGGATCTCTGATCGCCGTATCATAGAAGTTTAATAGTGCATTTTACTCGCCTTTCCACGCGCTTTAAGATGCCGCCTAGCCCAGAACGCTATCTGCAATAGGAGCGATGTAAGTTGAACAAATGAGATAGAATTACGCTGAATTCTTATATTAACCGTAATATAAAATGATCTAATCGGGTATCTGTTTGCCTTACCCTACAAGTTTAATAGTGCATTTTAATCGCCATTTCATGGGCTTTGAGATGCCGCTTATCCCAATACGCTATCTGAAATAGGAGCGACGTAAATTGAACAAATGTGATAGAATTTCGGTGAATTCTTAAATTAACCATAATATAAAATGATCTAATCGGGTCTCTGTTTGCCCTACCCTAGAAGTGTAATAGTGCATTTTACTCGCCATTCCACGCGCTTTAAGATGCCGCTTAGCCCAATACGCTATCTGAAATAGGAGCGACGTAAATGGAACAAATGTTATAGAATTTCCCTGAATTCTTATATTAACCTTAATGTAAAATGATTTAATCTGTTCTCTGTTCGCCCTACGCTAGAAGTTTAATAGTGCATTTCACTCGTCATTTCATGCGCTTTGAGATGCCGCTTAGCCCAATAAGCTATCTGAAATAGGAGCGACGTAAATTGAACAAATGTGATAGAATTTCGCTGAATTCTTATATTAACCAAAATATAAAATGATCTAATCGGGTCTCTGATTGCCCTATCATAGAAGTTTAATAGTGCATTTTACTCGCCATTCCGCGCGCTTTAAGATACCTCCTGGCCCAGTATGCTATCTGAAATAGGAACTACGTAAATTGAACAAATGTGATAGAATTTTGCTGAATTCTTAAATTAAGCATAATATAAAATGATCTAATCGGGTCTCTGATTGCCCTACACTAGAAGTATAATAGTGCATTTTACTCGCCATTTCATGCGCTTTGAGATGCCGCTTAGCCCAATACGCTATCTGAAATAGGAGCGACGTAAATTAAACAAATGTAATAGAATTTCGCTGAATTCTTATATTAACCAAAATACAAAATGATCTAATCTGGTCTCTGATTGCCCTACCCTAGAAGTTTAATAGTGCATTTTACTCGCCATGTCTTGCGCTTTGAGATGCAGCTTACCCCAATACGCTATCTGAAATAGGAGCGACGTAAATTGAACAAATGTGATAGAATTTCGCTGAATTCTTATATTAACCAAATATAAAATGATCTAATCGGGTCTCTGATTGCCCTATCATAGAAGTTTGATAGTGTATTTTACTCGACATTCCACGCGCTTTAAGTTGTCGCCTAGCCCAGTACGCTATCTGAAATAGGAGCTACGTATGTTGAACAAATGTGACAGAATTACGCTGAATTCTTATATTAACCGTAATATAAAATGATCTAATCGGGTCTCTGTTTGCCTTATCCTAGAAGTTTAATAGTGCATTTTACTCGCCATTCCACGCGCTTTAAGATGCCGCCTAGCCCAGGACGCTATCTGAAATAGGAGCTACGTAAGTTGAACAAATGTGACAGAGTTACGCTGAATTCTTATATTAACCGCAATATAAAATGATCTAATCGGGTCTCTGTTTGCCTACCCTAGAAGTTTAGTAGTGCGTTTTACTCGCCATTTCATGCGCATTGAGATGCCGCTTAGCCCAATACGCTATCTGAAATAGGAGCGACGTAAATTGAACAAGTGTGATAGAATTTCGCTGAATTCTTATATTAACCGTAATATAATATGATCTATTCGGGTTTCTGTTCGCCCTACCCCAGAAGTTTAATAGAGCATTTCACTCGTCAATCCATGCGCTTTGAGATGCCGCTTAGCCCAATACGCGATCTAAAATAGGAGCGACGTAAATTGAACAAATGTGATAGAATTTCGCTGAACTCTTATATTAACCAAAATACAAAATGATCTAATCGGGTCTCTGATTGCCCTATCATAGAAGTTTAATAGTGCATTTTACTCGCCATTCTACGCGCTTTAAGATGCCGCCTAGCCCAGTACGCTATCTGAAATAGGAACTACGTAAATTGAACAAATGTGACAGAATTTTGCTGAATTCTTAAATTAAGCATAATATAAAATGATCTAATCGGGTCTCTGATTGCCCTACACTAGAAGTATAATAGTGCATTTTACTCGCCATTTCATGCGCTTTGAGATGCCGCTTAGCCCAATACGCAATCTGAAATAGGAGCGACGTAAATTAAACAAATGTAATAGAATTTCGCTGAATTCTTATATTAACCAAAATACAAAATGATCTAATCGGGTCTCTGATTGCCCTACCCTAGAAGTTTAATAGTGCATTTTACTCGCCATGTCTTGCGCTTTGAGATGCAGCTTACCCCAACACGCTATCTGAAATAGGAGCGACGTAAATTGAACAAATGTGATAGAATTTCGCTGAATTCTTATATTAACCAAAACATAAAATGATCTAATCTGGTCTCTGATAGCCCTATCATAGAAGTTTAATAGTGCATTTTAGTCGCCATTCCACGCGCTTTAAGATGCCGCCTAGCCCAGTACGCTATCTGAAAGAGGAGCGACGTAAGTTGAACAAATGTGATAGAATTACGCTGAATTCTTATATTAACTGTAATATAAAATGATCTAATCGGGTCTCTGTTTGCCTTATCCTAGAAGTGTAATAGTGCATGTTACTCGCCATTTCATGCGCATTGAGATGCCGCTTAGCCCAATACGCTATCTGAAATAGGAGCGACGTAAATTGAACAAATGTGATAGAATTTCGCTGAATTCTTATATTAACCGTAATATAAAATGATCTATTCGGGTTTCTGTTCGCCCTACCCCAGAAGTTTAATAGAGCATTTCACTCGTCAATCCATGCGCTTTGAGATGCCGCTTAGCCCAATACGCTACCTGAAATAGGAGCGACGTAAATTGAACAAATGTGATAGAATTTCGCTGAATTCTTAAATTAACCATAATATAAAATGATCTAATCGGGTCTCTGTTTGCCCTACCCTAGAAGCTTAACAGTGCATTTTACTCGCCATTTCATGCGCTTTGAGATGCCGCTTAGCCCAATACGCTATCTGAAATAGGAGCGACGTAAATTGAACAAATGTGATAGAATTTCGCTGAATTCTTAAATTAACCATAATATAAAATGATCTAATGGGGTCTCTGTTTGCCCTACCCTAGAAGTTTAATAGTGCATTTTGCTCGTTATTTCATGCGCTTTGAGATGCCGCTTAGCACAATACGCTATCTGAAATAGGAGCGATGTAAATTGATCAAATGTGATAGAATTTCGCTGAATTCTTTTATTAACCATAACGTAAAATGATCTAATCGGGTCTCTGTTCGCCCTAGCGTAGAAGCTTAATTGTGCATTTTATTCGTCATTTCATGCGCTTTGAGATGCCGCTTAGCCCAATACGCTATCTGAAATAGGAGCGACGTAAATTGAACAAATGTGATAGAATTTCCCTGAATTCTTATATTAACATTAATGTAAAATGATCTAATTGGGTCTTTCTTCGACCAACCCTAGAAGTTTAATAGTGCATTTCACTCGTCATTTCATGCGCTTTGAGATGCCGCTAAGCCCAATAAGCTGTCTGTAATAGGAGCGACGTAAATTGAACAAATGTGATAGCATTACGCTGAATTCTTATATTAACCAAAATATTAAATGATCTAATCGGGTCTCTGATTGCCCCATCATAGAAGTTTAATAGTGCATTTTACTCGCCTTTCCACGCGCTTTCAGATGCCGCCTAGCCCAGTACGCTATCTGAAATAGGAGCAACGTAAATTGAACAAATGTGATAGAATTTCGCTGAATTCTTATATTAACCAAAACATAAAATGATCTAATCGGGTCTCTGATTGCCCTATCATAGAAGTTTAATAGTGCATTTTACCCGCCATTCCACGCGCTTTAAGATGCCGCCTAGCCCAATACGCTGTCTGAAATAGGAGCGACGTAAATTTAACAAATGTGATAGAATTTCGCTGAATTCTTATATTAACCTCAATGTAAAATGATCTAATCGGGTCTTCGTTCGCCCTACCCTAGAAGCTTAATAGTGCATTTCACTCGTCATTTCATGCGCTTTGAGATGCCGCTTAGCCCAATAAGCTATCTGAAATAGGAGCGACGTAAATTGACCAAATGTGATAGAACTTCGCTGAATTCTTATATTAACCAAAATATAAAATGATCTAATCGGGTCTCTGATTGCCCTATCATAGAAGTTTAATAGAGAATTTTACTCGCCATTCCACGCGCTTTAAGATGCCGCTTAGCCCAATACGCTATCTGAAATAGGAGCGACGTAAATGGAACAAATGTGATAGAATTTCCCTGAATTCTTATATTAACCTTAATGTAAAATGATCTAATCGGGTCTCTGTTCGCCCTACCATAGAAGTCTAATAGTGCATTTCACTCGTCATTTCATGCGCTTTGAGATGCCGCTTAGCCCATTACGCTATTTGAAATAGGAGCGACGTAAATTAAACAAAAGTGATACAATTTCGCTGAATTCTTATATTAACCAAAATATAAAATGATCTAATCAGGTCTCTGATTGCCCTATCATAGAAGTTCAATAGTGCATTTTACTCGCCATTTCATGCGCTTTGAGATGCCGCTTAGCTCAATACGCTATCTGAAATAGGAGCGAAGTAAATTGAACAAATGTGATAGAATTTCGCTGAATTCTTAAATTAACCATAATATAAAATGATTTAATCGGGTCTCTGTTTGCCCTACCCTAGAAGTTTAATAGTGCATTTTACTCGCCATTTCATGCGCTTTGAGATGCCGCTTAGCCCAATACGCTATCTGAAATACGAGCGACGTAAGTTGAACAAATGTGATAGAATTTCGCTGAATTCTTTTATTAACCATAATGTAAAATGATCTACTCGGGTCTCTGTTCGCCCTAGCCTAGAAGTTTACTAGTGCATTTTATTCGCCATTTCATGCTCTTTGAGATGCCGCTTATCCGAATACGCTAACTGAAATAGGAGCGACGTAAATTGAACAAATGAGATAGAATTTCCCAGAAATCTTATATTAAACAAAATATAAAATGATCTAATCGAGTGCCTGATTGCCCAATCATAGAATTTTAGTAGTGCATTTTACTCGCCATTCCACGCGCTTTAAGATGCCGCCTAGCCCAGTACGCTATCTGAAATAGGAGCGACGTAACTTGAACAAATGTGATAGAATTACACTGAATTCTTATATTAACCATAACATAAAATGATCTAATCGGGTCTCTGTTTGCCTTATCCTAGAAGTTTAATAGTGCATTATACTCGCCATTTCATGCGCTATTAGATGCCGCTTGGCCCAGGACGCTATCTGAAATAGGAACGACGTAAATTGAACAAATGTGATAGAATTTTGCTGAATTCTTAAATTAACCATAATATAAAATGATCTAATCGGGTCTCTGTTTGCCCTACCCTAGAAGTTTAATAGTGCATTTCACTCGTCACTTCATGCGCTTTGAGATGCCGCTAAGACCAATAAGCTGTCTGTAATAGGAGCGAAGTAAATTGAACAAATGTGATAGCATTACGCTGAATTCTTATATTAACCAAAATATTAAATGATCTAATCGGGTCTCTGATTGCCCTATCATATAAGTCTAATAGTGCATTTTATTCGCCTTTCCACGCGCTTTAAGATGCCGCCTAGCTCAATACGCTGTCTGAAATAGGAGCGACGTAAATTTAACAAATGTGATAGAATTTCGCTGAATTCTTATATTAACCTCAATGTAAAATGATCTAATCGGGTCTTCGTTCGCCCTACCCTAGAAGCTTAATAGTGCATTTCACTCGTCATTTCATGCGCTTTGAGATGCCGCTTAGCCCAATAAGCTATCTGAAATAGGAGCGACGTAAATTGACCAAATGTGATAGAACTTCGCTGAATTCTTATATTAACCAAAATATAAAATGATCTAATCGGGTCTCTGATTGCCCTATCATAGAAGTTTAATAGTGAATTTTACTCGCCATTCCACGCGCTTTAAGATGCCGCTTAGCTCAATACGCTATCTGAAATAGGAGCGACGTAAATGGAACAAATGTGATAGAATTTCCCTGAATTCTAATATTAACCTTAATGTAAAATGATCTAATCGGGTCTCTGTTCGCCCTACCATAGAAGTCAAATAGTGCATTTCACTCGTCATTTCATGCGCTTTGAGATGCCGCTTAGCCCATTACGCTATTTGAAATAGGAGCGACGTAAATTAAACAAAAGTGATACAATTTCGCTGAATTCTTATATTAACCAAAATATAAAATGATCTAATCAGGTCTCTGATTGCCCTATCATAGAAGTTCAATAGTGCATTTTACTCGCCATTTCATGCGCTTTGAGATGCCGCTTAGCTCAATACGCTATCTGAAATAGGAGCGAAGTAAATTGAACAAATGTGATAGCATTACGCTGAATTCTTATATTAACCAAAATATTAAATGATCTAATCGGGTCTCTGATTGCCCTATCATATAAGTCTAATAGTGCATTTTATTCGCCTTTCCACGCGCTTTAAGATGCCGCCTAGCCCTGTACGCTATCTGAAATAGGAGCGATGTAAGTTGAACAAATGTGATAGAATTACGCTGAATTCTTATATTAACCGTAATATAAAATGATCTAAGCGGGTATCTGTTTGCCTTACCCTAGAAGTTTAATAGTGCATTTTAATCGCCATTTCACGGGCTTTGAGATGCCGCTTAGCCCAATACGCTATCTGAAATAGGAACGACGTAAATTGAACAAATGTGAGAGAATCTCGGTGAATTCTTAAATTAACCATAATATAAAATGATCTAATCGGGTCTCTGTTTGCCCTACCCTAGAAGTGTAATAGTGCATTTTACTCGCCATTCCACGCGCTTTAAGATGCCGCATAGCCCAATACGCTATCTGTAATAGGAGCGACGTAAATTGAACAAATGTGATAGAATTTCGCTGAATTCTTTTATTAACCATAATGTAAAATGATCTAATCGGGTCTCTGTTCGCCCTCGCCTAGAAGTTTAATAGTGCATTTTATTCGCCATTTCATGCGCTTTGAGATGCCGCTTAGCCCAATACGCTATCAGAAATAGGAGCTAAATAAATTGAACAAATGTGATAGAATTTCACTGAATTCTTATATTAACCAAAATATAAAATGATCTAATCAGGTCTCTGATTGCCCTAGCATAGAAGTTTAATAGTGCATTTTACGCGCCATTCCGCGCGCTTTGAGATGCCGCTTAGCCCAATACGCTATCTGAAATACGAGCGACGTAAGTTGAACAAATGTGATAGAATTTCGCTGAATTCTTTTATTAACCATAATGTAAAATGATCTTATCGGGTCTCTGTTTGCCCTACCCTAGAAGTTTAATAGTGCATTTCACTCGCCATTTCATGCGCTTTGAGATGCCGCTTAGCCCAATACGCTATCTGAAATACGAGCGACGTAAGAGGAACAAATGTGATAGAATTTCGCTGAATTCTTTTATTAACCATAATGTAAAATGATCTAATCGGGTCTCTGTTCGCCCTAGCCTAGAAGTTTACTAGTGCATTTTATTCGCCATTTCATGCTCTTTGAGATGCCGCTTAGCCGAATACGCTAACTGAAATAGGAGCGACGTAAATTGAACAAATGTGATAGAATTACGCTGAATTCTTATATTAACCGTAATATAACATGATCTAATCGGGTCTCTGATTGCCCTATCATAGAAGTTTAATAGTACATTTTACTCGCCTTTCCACGCGCTTTAAGATGCCGCCCAGCCCAGTACGCTATCTGGAATAGGAGCGACGTAAATTGAACAAATGTGATAGAATTTCCCTGAAATCTTATATTAAACAAAATATAAAATGATCTAATCGGGTCTCTGATTGCCCTATCATAGAAGTTTAATAGTGCATTTTACTCGCCTTTCCACGCGCTTTAAGATGCCGCCTAGCCCAGTACGCTATCTGAAATAGGAACGACGTAAATTGAACAAATGTGATAGAATTATGCTGACTTCTTAAATTAATCATAATATAAAACGATCTAATCGGGTCTCTGTTTGCCCTACCCTCGAAGTTTAATAGTGCATTTTACTCGCCATTTCATGCACTTTGAGATGCTGCTTAGCCCAATACGCTAACTGAAATAGGAGCGACGTAAATTGAACAAATGTGATAGAATTTCACTGAATTCTTATGTTAACCAAAATATAAAATGATCTAATCGGGTCTCTGATAGCCCTATCATAGAAGTTTAATAGTGCATTTTACTCGCCATTCCACGCGCTTTAAGATGCCGCCTAGCCCAGTACGCTATCTGAAAGAGGAGCGACGTAAGTTGAACAAATGTGATAGAATTACGCTGCATTCTTATATTAACCGTAATATAAAATGATCTAATCGGGTCTCTGTTTGCCCTACCCTAGAAGTTTAATAGTGCATTTTACTCGTCATTTCATGCGCTTTGAGATGCCGCATAGCCCAATACGCTATCTGAAATAGGAACGACGTAAATTGAACAAATGTGATAGAATTTTTCTGAATTCTTATATTAACCGTAATATAAAATGATCTATTCGGGTTTCTGTTCGCCCTACCCCAGAAGTTTAGTAGAGCATTTCACTCGTCAATCCATGCGCTTTGAGATGCCGCTTAGCCCAATACGCTATCTGAAATAGGAGCGACGTAAATTGAACAAATGTGATAGAATTTCGCTGAATTCTTATATTAACCAAAATATAAAATGATCTAATCGGGACTCTGATTGCCCTACCATAGAAGTTTAATAGTGCATTTTACTCGCCATTCCGCGCGCTTTAAGATACCGCCTAGCCCAGTATGCTATCTGAAATAGGAACTACGTAAATTGAACAAACGTGATAGAATTTTGCTGAATTCTTAAATTAAGCATAATATAAAATGATCTAATCGGGTCTCTGATTGCCCTACACTAGAAGTATAATAGTGCATTTTACTCGCCAGTTCATGCGCTTTGAGATGCCGCTTAGCCCAATACGCTATCTGAAATAGGAGCGACGTAAATTAAACAAATGTAATACAATTTCGCTGAATTCTTTTATTAACCAAAATACAAAATGATCTAATCGGGTCTCTGATTGCCCTACCCTAGAAGTTTAATAGTGCATTTCACTCGCCATGTCTTGCGCTTTGAGATGCAGCTTACCCCAATACGCTATCTGAAATAGGAGCGACGTAAATTGAACAAATGTGATAGAATTTCGCTGAATTCTTATATTAACCAAAATACAAAATGATCTAATCGGGTCTCTGATTGCCCTATCATAGAAGTTTGATAGTGCATTTTACTCGCCATTCCACGCGCTTTAAGATGCCGCGTAGCCCAGTACGCTATCTGAAATAGGAGCTACGTACGTTGAACAAATGTGACAGAATTACGCTGAATTCTTATATTAACCTTAATGTAAAATGATCTAATTGGGTCTCTGTTCGCCCTACTCTAGAAGTTTAATAGTGCATTTCACTCGTCATTTCATGCGCTTTGAGATGCCGCTTAGCCCAATAAGCTATCTGAAATAGGAGCGACGTAAATTGAACAAATGTGATAGAATTTCGCTGAATTCTTATATTAACCGCAATATAAATTGATCTAATCGGGTCTCTGTTTGCATTATCCTAGAAGTTTAATAGCGCACTTTACGCGCCATTCCGCGCGCTTTAAGATACCGCCTAGCCCAGTATGCTATCTGAATTAGGAACTACGTAAATTGAACAAATGTGATAGAATTTTGCTGAAGTCTTAAATTAAGCATAATATAAAATGATCTAATCGGGTCTCTGATTGCCCTACACTAGAAGTATAATAGTGGATTTTACTCGCCATTCCACGCGCTTTAAGATGCCGCCTATCCGAGTACGCTATTTGAAATAGGAGCAACGTAAATTGAACAAATGTGACAGAATTACGCTGAATTCTTATATTAAACGTAATATAAAATGATCTAATCGGATCTCTGTTTGCCTTATCCTAGAAGTTTAGTAGTGCATTTTACTCGCCATTTCATGCGCTTTGAGACGCCGCTTAGCCCAATACGCTATCTGAAATAGGAGCGACGTAAATTGAACAAATGTGATAGAATTTCGCTGAATTCTAATATTAACCAAAATATGAAATGATCTAATCGGGTCTCTGATTGCCCTATCATAGAAGTTTGATAGTGTATTTTACTCGATATTCCACGCGCTTTAAGTTGCCGCCTAGCCCAGTACGCTATCTGAAATAGGAGCTACGTAAGTTGAACAAATGTGACAGAATTACGCTGAATTCTTATATTAACCGTAATATAAAATGATCTAATCGGGTCTCTGTTTGCCTTATCCTAGAAGCTTAGTAGTGCATTTTACTCGCCATTTCATGCGCTTTGAGATGCCGCTTAGCCCAGTACGCTATCTGAAATAGGAGCTACGTAAGTTGAACAAATGTGACAGAATTACGCTGAATTCTTATATTAACCGTAATATAAAATGATCTAATCGGGTCTCTGTTTGCCTTATCCTAGAAGCTTAGTAGTGCATTTTACTCGCCATTTCATGCGCTTTGAGATGCAGCTTACCCCAATACGCTATCTGAAATTGGAGCGACGTAAATTGAACAAATGTGATAGAATTTCGCTGAATTCTTATATTAACCAAAACATAAAATGATCTAATCGGGTCTCTGATTGCCCTATCATAGAAGTTTAATAGTGCATTTTACCCGCCATTCCACGCGCTTTAAGATGCCGCCTAGCCCAGTACGCTATCTGAAATAGGAGCTACGTAAGTTGAACAAATGTGTCAGAGTTACGCTGAATTCTTATATTAACCGCAATATAAAATGATCTAATCGGGTCTCTGTTTGCCTTATCCTAGAAGTTTAATAGTGCATTTTACTCGCCATTTCATGCGCTTTGAGATGCCGCTAAGCCCAATAAGCTGTCTGTAATAGGAGCGAAGTAAATTGAACAAATGTGATAGCATTACGCTGAATTCTTATATTAACCAAAATATTAAATGATCTAATCGGGTCTCTGATTGCCCTATCATATAAGTCTAATAGTGCATTTTATTCGCCTTTCCACGCGCTTTAAGATGCCGCCTAGCCCTGTACGCTATCTGAAATAGGAGCGATGTAAGTTGAACAAATGTGATAGAATTACGCTGAATTCTTATATTAACCGTAATATAAAATGATCTAAGCGGGTATCTGTTTGCCTTACCCTAGAAGTTTAATAGTGCATTTTAATCGCCATTTCACGGGCTTTGAGATGCCGCTTAGCCCAATACGCTATCTGAAATAGGAACGACGTAAATTGAACAAATGTGAGAGAATCTCGGTGAATTCTTAAATTAACCATAATATAAAATGATCTAATCGGGTCTCTGTTTGCCCTACCCTAGAAGTGCAATAGTGCATTTTACTCGCCATTCCACGCGCTTTAAGATGCCGCTTAGCCCAATACGCTATCTGTAATAGGAGCGACGTAAATTGAACAAATGTGATAGAATTTCGCTGAATTCTTTTATTAACCATAATGTAAAATGATCTAATCGGGTCTCTGTTCGCCCTCGCCTAGAAGTTTAATAGTGCATTTTATTCGCCATTTCATGCGCTTTGAGATGCCGCTTAGCCCAATACGCTATCAGAAATAGGAGCTAAATAAATTGAACAAATGTGATAGAATTTCACTGAATTCTTATATTAACCAAAATATAAAATGATCTAATCAGGTCTCTGATTGCCCTAGCATAGAAGTTTAATAGTGCATTTTACGCGCCATTCCGCGCGCTTTGAGATGCCGCTTAGCCCAATACGCTATCTGAAATACGAGCGACGTAAGTTGAACAAATGTGATAGAATTTCGCTGAATTCTTTTATTAACCATAATGTAAAATGATCTTATCGGGTCTCTGTTTGCCCTACCCTAGAAGTTTAATAGTGCATTTCACTCGCCATTTCATGCGCTTTGAGATGCCGCTTAGCCCAATACGCTATCTGAAATACGAGCGACGTAAGAGGAACAAATGTGATAGAATTTCGCTGAATTCTTTTATTAACCATAATGTAAAATGATCTAATCGGGTCTCTGTTCGCCCTAGCCTAGAAGTTTACTAGAGCATTTTATTCGCCATTTCATGCTCTTTGAGATGCCGCTTAGCCGAATACGCTAACTGAAATAGGAGCGACGTAAATTGAACAAATGTGATAGAATTACGCTGAATTCTTATATTAACCGTAATATAACATGATCTAATCGGGTCTCTGATTGCCCTATCATAGAAGTTTAATAGTGCATTTTACTCGCCTTTCCACGCGCTTTAAGATGCCGCCCAGCCCAGTACGCTATCTGGAATAGGAGCGACGTAAATTGAACAAATGTGATAGAATTTCCCTGAAATCTTATATTAAACAAAATATAAAATGATCTAATCGGGTCTCTGATTGCCCTATCATAGAAGTTTAATAGTGCATTTTACTCGCCTTTCCACGCGCTTTAAGATGCCGCCTAGCCCAGTACGCTATCTGAAATAGGAACGACGTAAATTGAACAAATGTGATAGAATTATGCTGACTTCTTAAATTAATCATAATATAAAACGATCTAATCGGGTCTCTGTTTGCCCTACCCTCGAAGTTTAATAGTGCATTTTACTCGCCATTTCATGCACTTTGAGATGCTGCTTAGCCCCAATACGCTAACTGAAATAGGAGCGACGTAAATTGAACAAATGTGATAGAATTTCACTGAATTCTTATATTAACCAAAATATAAAATGATCTAATCGGGTCTCTGATAGCCCTATCATAGAAGTTTAATAGTGCATTTTACTCGCCATTCCACGCGCTTTAAGATGCCGCCTAGCCCAGTACGCTATCTGAAAGAGGAGCGACGTAAGTTGAACAAATGTGATAGAATTACGCTGCATTCTTATATTAACCGTAATATAAAATGATCTAATCGGGTCTCTGTTTGCCCTACCCTAGAAGTTTAATAGTGCATTTTACTCGTCATTTCATGCGCTTTGAGATGCCGCATAGCCCAATACGCTATCTGAAATAGGAACGACGTAAATTGAACAAATGTGATAGAATTTCGCTGAATTCTTATATTAACCGCAATATAAAATGATCTAATCGGGTCTCTGTTTGCATTATCCTAGAAGTTTAATAGTGCACTTTACGCGCCATTCCGCGCGCTTTAAGATACCGCCTAGCCCAGTATGCTATCTGAATTAGGAACTACGTAAATTGAACAAATGTGACAGAATTACGCTGAATTCTTATATTAAACGTAATATAAAATGATCTAATCGGATCTCTGTTTGCCTTATCCTAGAAGTTTAGTAGTGCATTTTACTCGCCATTTCATGCGCTTTGAGACGCCGCTTAGCCCAATACGCTATCTGAAATAGGAGCGACGTAAATTGAACAAATGTGATAGAATTTCGCTGAATTCTAATATTAACCAAAATATGAAATGATCTAATCGGGTCTCTGATTGCCCTATCATAGAAGTTTGATAGTGTATTTTACTCGATATTCCACGCGCTTTAAGTTGCCGCCTAGCCCAGTACGCTATCTGAAATAGGAGCTACGTAAGTTGAACAAATGTGACAGAATTACGCTGAATTCTTATATTAACCGTAATATAAAATGATCTAATCGGGTCTCTGTTTGCCTTATCCTAGAAGCTTAGTAGTGCATTTTACTCGCCATTTCATGCGCTTTGCGATGCCGCTTAGCCCAGTACGCTATCTGAAATAGGAGCTACGTAAGTTGAACAAATGTGACAGAATTACGCTGAATTCTTATATTAACCGTAATATAAAATGATCTAATCGGGTCTCTGTTTGCCTTATCCTAGAAGCTTAGTAGTGCATTTTACTCGCCATTTCATGCGCTTTGAGATGCAGCTTACCCCAATACGCTATCTGAAATTGGAGCGACGTAAATTGAACAAATGTGATAGAATTTCGCTGAATTCTTATATTAACCAAAACATAAAATGATCTAATCGGGTCTCTGATTGCCCTATCATAGAAGTTTAATAGTGCATTTTACCCGCCATTCCACGCGCTTTAAGATGCCGCCTAGCCCAGTACGCTATCTGAAATGGGAGCTACGTAAGTTGAACAAATGTGTCAGAGTTACGCTGAATTCTTATATTAACCGCAATATAAAATGATCTAATCGGGTCTCTGTTTGCCTTATCCTAGAAGTTTAATAGTGCATTTTACTCGCCATTTCATGCGCTTTGAGATGCCGCTTAGCCCAATAAGCTATCTGAAATAGGAGCTACGTAAGTTGAACAAATGTGACAGAATTACGCTGAATTCTTATATTAACCGTAATATAAAATGATCTAATCGGGTCTCTGTTTGCCTTATCCTAGAAGCTTAGTAGTGCATTTTACTCGCCATTTCATGCGCTTTGAGATGCAGCTTACCCCAATACGCTATCTGAAATTGGAGCGACGTAAATTGAACAAATGTGATAGAACTTCGCTGAATTCTTATATTAACCAAAATATAAAATGATCTAATCGGGTCTCTGATTGCCCTATCATAGAAGTTTAATAGTGAATTTTACTCGCCATTCCACGCGCTTTAAGATGCCGCATAGCCCAGTACGCTATCTGAAATAGGAACGACGTAAATTGAAATAATGTGATAGAATTTTGCTGAATTCTTAAATTAACCATAATGTAAAATGATCTAGTCGGGTCTCTGATTGCCCTACCCTAGAAGTTTAATAGTGCATTTTACTCGCCATTTCATGCGCTTTGAGATGCCGCTTAGGCCAATACGCTATCTGAAATAGGAGCGACGTAAATTGAACAAATGTGATAGAATTTCGCTGAATTCTTAAATTAACCATAATATAAAATGATCTAATCGGGTCTCTGTTTGCCCTACCCTAGAAGTGTAATAGTGCATTTTACTCGCCATTCCACGCGCTTTAAGATGCCGCTTAGCCCAATACGCTATCTGAAATAGGAGCGACGTAAATGGAACAAATGTGATAGAATTTCCCTGAATTCTTATATTAACCTTAATGTAAAATGATCTAATCGGGTCTCTGATAGCCCTATCATAGAAGTTTAATAGTGCATTTTACTCGCCATTCCACGCGCTTTCAGATGCCGCCTAGCCCAGTACGCTATCTGAAAGAGGAGCGACGTAAGTTGAACAAATGTGACAGAATTACGCTGAATTCTTATATTAACCAAAATACAAAATGATCTAATCGGGTCTCTGATTGCCCTATCATAGAAGTTTGATAGTGCATTTTACTCGCCATTCCACGCGCTTTAAGATGCCGCGTAGCCCAGTACGCTATCTGAAATAGGAGCTACGTACGTTGAACAAATGTGACAGAATTACGCTGAATTCTTATATTAACCGTAACATAAATTGATCTAACCGGGTCTCTGTTTGCCTTATCCTAGAAGTTTAATAGTGCATTTTACTCGCCATTTCATGCGCTTTGAGAAGCCGCTTAGCCCAGTACGCTATCTGAAATAGGAGCGACGTAAATTGATCAAATGTGAGAGAATTTCGCTGAATTCTTATATTAACCAAAATATAAAATGACCTAATCCGGTCTCTGATAGCCCTATCATAGAAGTTTAAGAGTGCATTTTACTCGCCATTCCACGCGCTTTAAGATGCCGCCTAGCCCGGTATGCTATCTGAAATAGGAGCGACGTAAGTTGAACAAATGTGATAGAATTACGCTGAATCCTTATATTAACCGGAATATAAAATGATCTAATCGGGTCTCCGTTTGTCATATCCTACAAGTTTAATAGTGCATTTTACTCGCCATTTCATGCGCATTGGGATGCCGCTTAGCCCAATACTCTATCTGAAATATCAGCGACGTAAATTGAACAAATGTGATAGAATATCCCTGAAATCTTATATTAAACAAAATATAAAATGATCTAAACGGGATTCTGATTACCCTATCATAGAAGTTTAGTAGTGCATTTTACTCGCCCTTCCACGCGCTTTAAGATGCCGCCTAGCCCAGTACACTATCTGAAATAGGAGCGACGTATGTTGAACAAATGTGATAGATTTACGCTGAATTCTTATATTAACCGTAATATAAAATGATCTAATCGGGTCTCTGTTTGCCTTACCCTAGAAGTTTAATAGTGCATTTTACTCGCCATTTCATGCGCTTTGAGATGCCGCTTAGCCCAATACGCTACCTGCAATAGGAGCGACGTAAATTGAACAAATGTGATAGAATTTCGCTGAATTCTTAAATTAACCATAATACAAAATGATCGAATCGGGTCTCTGTTTGCCCTACCCTAGAAGTTTAATAGTTCATTTTACTTGCCATTTCTTGCGCTTTGAGATGCCGCTTAGCCCAATAAGCTATCTGAAATAGGAGCGACGTAAATTGACCAAATGTGATAGAATTTCGCTGAATTCTTATATAACCAAAATATAAAATGATCTAATCGGGTCTCTGATTGCCCTATCATAGAAGTTTAATAGTGAATTTTACTCGCCATTCCACGCGCTTTAAGATGCCGCTTAGCCCAATACGCTATCAGCAATAGGAGCGACGTAAATTCAAGAAATGTGATAGAATTTCGCTGAATTCTTAAATTAACCATAATATAAAATGATCTAATCGGGTCTCTGTTTGCCCTACCCTAGAAGTTTAATAGTGCATTTCACTCTCCATTTCATGCGCTTTGAGATGCCGCTTAGCCCAATACGCTATCTGCAATAGGAGCGACGTAAATAGAACAATTGTGATAGAATTTCGCTGAATTCTTATATTAACCAAAATATAAAATGATCTAATCGCCTCTCTGATTGCCGTATCATAGAAGTTTAGTAGTGCATTTTACTCGCCATTCTTCGCGTTTTAAGATGCCGCCTAGCCCAGTACGCTAGCTGAAATAGGAACGACGTAAATTGAACAAATGTGATAGAATTTCCCTGACTACTTATATTAACCTTAATATAAATTGATCTAATCGGGTCTCTGTTTGCCCTACCCTAGAAGTTTAGTAGTGCATTTTACTCGCCATTTCATGCGCTTTGAGATGCCGCCTAGCCCGGTACGCTATCTGAAATAGGACCGACGTAAGTTGAACAAATGTGATAGAATTACGCTGAATTCTTATATTAACCTTAATGTAAAACGTTCTAATCGGGTCTGTGTTCGCCCTACCCAAGAAGATTAATAGTGCATTTCACTCGTCATTTCATGCGCTTTGAGATGCCGCTTAGCCCAGTACGCTATCTGAAATAGGAGCGATGTAAATTGAACAAATGTGATAGATTTTCGTAGAATTCTTGAATTAACCATAATATAAAATGATCTAATCAGGTCTCTGTTCGCCCTAGCTTAGAAGTTTAATAGTGCATATTATTCGCCATTTCATGCGCTTTGAGATGCCGCTTAGCCCAATACGCTATCTGACATAGGAGCGACGTAAATTGAACAAATGTGATAGAATTTCCCTGAAATCTTATAGTAAACAAAATATAAAATGTTCTAATCGGGACTCTGATTGTCCTATCACAGAATTTTAGTAGTGCATTTTACTCGCCCATCCACGCGCTTTAAGATGTCGCCTATCCCAGTACGCTATCTGAAATAGGAGCGACGTAAATTGAACAAATGTGACAGAATTACGCTGCATTCTTATATTAACCGTAATATAAAATGATCTAATCGAGTCTCTGTTTGCCTTATCCTAGAAGTTTAATAGTGCATTTTCTCGCCATTTCATGCGCTTTGAGATGCCGCTTAGCCCAATACGCTATCTGAAATAGGAGCGACGTAAATTGAACGAATGTGATAGAATTTTGCCGAATTCATAAATTAACCATAATATAAAATGATGTAATCGGCACTCTGTTCGCCCTACCCAAGAAGTTTAATAGTGCATTTCACTCGTCATTTCATGCGCTTTGCGATGCCGCTTAGCCCAATATGCTATCTGAAATAGGAGCGACGTAAATTGACCAAATGTGATAGAATTTCGCTGAATTCTTATATAACCAAAATATAAAATGATCTAATCGGGTCTCTGATTGCCCTATCATAGAAGTTTAATGGTGAATTTTACTCGCCATTCCACGCGCTTTAAGATGCCGCTTAGCCCAATACGCTATCTGAAATAGGAGCGACGTAAATTGAACAAATGTGATAGAATTTTGCTGAATTCTTAAATTAACCATAATATAAAATGATCTAATCGGGTCTCTGTTTGCCCTACCCAAGAACTTTAATTGTGCATTTCTCTCGTCATTTCATGCGCTTTGAGATGCCGCTTAGCCCAATACGCTATCTGCAATAGGAGCGACGTAAATTGAACAAATGTGATAGAATTTCGCTGAATTCTTAAATTAACCATAATATAAAATGATCGAATCGGGTCTCTGTTTGCCCTACCCTAGAAGTTTAATAGTTCATTTTACTTGCCATTTCTTGCGCTTTGAGATGCCGCTTAGCCCAATAAGCTATCTGAAATAGGAGCGACGTAAATTGACCAAATGTGATAGAATTTCGCTGAATTCTTATATAACCAAAATATAAAATGATCTAATCGGGTCTCTGATTGCCCTATCATAGAAGTTTAATGGTGAATTTTACTCGCCATTCCACGCGCTTTAAGATGCCGCTTAGCCCAATACGCTATCAGCAATAGGAGCGACGTAAATTGAAGAAATGTGATAGAATTTCGCTGAAGTCTTAAATTAACCATAATATAAAATGATCTAATCGGGTCTCTGTTCGCCCTACCCTAGAAGTTTAATAGTGCATTTCACTCTCCATTTCATGCGCTTTGAGATGCCGCTTAGCCCAATACGCTATCTGCAATAGGAGCGACGTAAATAGAACAATTGTGATAGAATTTCGCTGAATTCTTACATTAACCAAAATATAAAATGATCTAATCGGGTCTCTGTTTGCCCTACCCTAGAAGTTTAGTAGTGCATTTTACTCGCCATTTCATGCGCTTTCAGATGCCGCCTAGCCCGGTACGCTATCTGAAATAGGAGCGACGTAAGTTGAACAAATGTGATAGAATTACGCTCAATTCTTATATTAACCTTAATGTAAAACGTTCTAATCGGGTCTCTGTTCGCCCTACCCAAGAAGATTAATAGTGCATTTCACTCGTCATTTCATGCGCTTTGAGATGCCGCTGAGCCCAATAAGCTATCTGAAATAGGAGCCACGTAAATTGAACGAATGTGATAGAATTTTTCTGAATTCTTAAATAAACCATAATATGAAATGATCTAATCGGGTCTCTGTTGGCCTTACCCTAGAAGTTTAACAGTGCATTTTACTCGCTATTTCATGCGCTTTGAGATGCCGCTTAGCCCAATACGCTATCTGAAATAGGAGCGACGTAAATTGAACAAATGTGATAGAATTTCCCTGAATACTTATATTAACCTTAATGTAAAATGATCTAATCGGGTCTCTGTTCGCCCTACCCTAGATGTTTAATAGTGCATTTCACTCGTCATTTCATGCGCTTTGAGATGCCGCCTAGCCCAGTACGCTATCTGAAATAGGAGCGACGTAAATTGAACAAATGTGATAGAATTTTGCTGAATTCTTAAATTAACCATAATATAAAATGATCTAATCGGGTCTCTGTTCGCCCTACCCTAGAAGTTTAATAGTGCATTTCACTCGCCATTTCAGGCGCTTTGAGATGCCGCTGAGCCCAATACGCTTTCTGAAATAGGAGCGACGTAAATAGAACAATTGTGATAGAATTTCGCTGAATCCTTATATTAACCAAAATATAAAATGATCTAATCGGCTCTCTGATTGCCGTATCATAGAAGTTTATAGTGCATTTTACTCGCCATTCTTCGCGTTTTAAGATGCCGCCTAGCCCAGTACGCTATCTGAAGTAGGAGCGACGTAAGTTGAACAAATGTGATAGATTTTCGAAGAATTCTTGAATTAACCATAATATAAAATGATCTAATCAGGTCTCTGTTCGCCCTAGCCTAGAAGTTTAATAGTGCATTTTATTCGCCATTTCATGCGCTTTGGGATGCCGCTTAGCCCAATACGCTATCTGAAATAGGAGCGACGTAAATTGAACAAATGTGATAGAATTTCCCTGAAATCTTATATTAAACAAAATATAAAATGATCTAATCGGGACTCTGATTGTCCTATCACAGAATTTTAGTAGTGCATTTTACTCGCCCTTCCACGCGCTTTGAGACGCCGCCTAGCCCAGTACGATATCTGAAATAGGAGCGACGTAAGTTGAACAAATGTCATAGAATTACGCTGAATTCTTATATTAACCGTAATATAAAATGATCCATTCGGGTCTCTGTTCGCCCTACCCTAGAAGTTTAATAGTGCATTTCACTCGCCATTTCAGGCGCTTTGAGATGCCGCTGAGCCCAATACGCTTTCTGAAATAGGAGCGACGTAAATAGAACAATTGTGATAGAATTTCGCTGAATCCTTATATTAACCAAAATATAAAATGATCTAATCGGCTCTCTGATTGCCGTATCATAGAAGTTTATAGTGCATTTTACTCGCCATTCTTCGCGTTTTAAGATGCCGCCTAGCCCAGTACGCTATCTGAAGTAGGAGCGACGTAAGTTGAACAAATGTGATAGAATTACGCTGAATTCTTATATTAACCGTAATATAAAATGATGTAATCGGCTCTCTATTCGCCCTACCCAAGAAGTTTAATCGTGCATTTCACTCGTCATTTCATGCGCTTTGCGATGCCGCTTAGCCCAATATGCTATCTGAAATAGGAGCGATGTAAATTGAACGAATGTGATAGAATTTCGATGAATTCTTGAATTAACCATAATATAAAATGATCTAATCAGGTCTCTGTTCGCCCTAGCCTAGAAGTTTAATAGTGCATTTTATTCGCCATTTCATGCGCTTTGAGATGCCGCTTAGCCCAATACGCTATCTGAAATAGGAGCGACGTAAATTGAACAAATGTGATGGAATTTCCCTGAAATCTTATATTAAACAAAATATAAAATGATCTAATCGGGACTCTGATTGTCCTATCACAGAATTTTAGTAGTGCATTTTACTCGCCCTTCCACGCGCTTTGAGACGCCGCCTAGCCCAGTACGATATCTGAAATAGGAGCGACGTAAATTGAACAAATGTGATAGAATTTCGCTGAATTCTTGTATTAACCGTAATATAAAATGATCTATTCGGGTTTCTGTTCGCCCTACCCCAGAAGTTTAATAGAGCATTTCACTCGTCAATCCATGCGCTTTGAGATGCCGCTTAGCCCAATACGCTATCTGAAATAGGAGCGACGTAAATTGAACAAATGTGATAGAATTTCGCTGAATTCTTATATTAACCAAAATACAAAATGATCTAATCGGGTCTCTGTTTGCCTTATCCTAGAAGTATAATAGTGCATGTTACTCGCCATTTCATGCGCATTGAGATGCCGCTTAGCCCAATACGCTATCTGAAATAGGAGCGACGTAAATTGAACAAATGTGATAGAATTTCGCTGAATTCTTATATTAACCGTAATATAAAATGATCTATTCGGGTTTCTGTTCGCCCTACCCCAGAAGTTTAATAGAGCATTTCACTCTTCATTTCATGCGCTTTGAGATGCCGCTTAGCCCAATACGCTATCTGCAATAGGAGCGACGTAAATAGAACAATTGTGATAGAATTCCGCTGAATTCTTATATTAACCAAAATATAAAATGATCTAATCGGCTCTCTGATTGCCGTATCATAGAAGTTTAGTAGTGCATTTAACTCGCGATTCTTCGCGTTTTAAGGTGCCGCCTAGCCCAGTACGCTAGCTGAAATAGGAACGACGTAAATTGAACAAATGTGATAGAATTTCCCTGAATACTTATATTAACCTTAATATAAATTGATCTAATCGGGTCTCTGTTTGCCCTACCCTAGAAGTTTAGTAGTGCATTTTACTCGCCATTTCATGCGCTTTACGATGCCGCCTAGCCCGGTACGCTATCTGAAATAGGAGCGACGTAAGTTGAACAAATGTGATAGAATTACGCTGAATTCTTATATTAACCTTAATGTAAAACGTTCTAATCGGGTCTCTGTTCGCCCTACCCAAGAAGATTAATAGTGCATTTCACTCGTCATTTCATGCGCTTTGAGATGCCGCTTAGCCCAGTACGCTATCTGAAATAGGAGCGATGTAAATTGAACAAATGTGATAGATTTTCGAAGAATTCTTGAATTAACCATAATATAAAATGATCTAATCAGGTCTCTGTTCGCCCTAGCCTAGAAGTTTAATAGTGCATTTTATTCGCCATTTCATGCGCTTTGAGATGCCGCTTAGCCCAATACGCTATCTGAAATAGGAGCGACGTAAATTGAACAAATGTGATAGAATTTCCCTGAATACTTATATTAACCTTAATGTAAAATGATCTAATCGGGTCTCTGTTCGCCCTACCCCAGAAGTTTGATAGTGCATTTCACTCTCCATTTCATGCGCTTTGAGATGCCGCTTAGCCCAATACGCTATCTGCAATAGGAGCGACGTAAATAGAACAATTGTGATAGAATTTCGCTGAATTCTTATATTAACCAAAAAATAAAATGATCTAATCGGCTCTCTGATTGCCGTATCATAGAAGTTTAGTAGTGCATTTAACTCGCCATTCTTCGCGTTTTAAGATGCCGCCTAGCCCAGTACGCTAGCTGAAATAGGAACGACGTAAATTGAACAAATGTGATAGAATTTCCCTGAATACTTATATTAACCTTAATATAAATTGATCTAATCGGGTCTCTGTTTGCCCTACCCTAGAAGTTTAGTAGTGCATTTTACTCGCCATTTCATGCGCTTTACGATGCCGCCTAGCCCGGTACGCTATCTGAAATAGGAGCGACGTAAGTTGAACAAATGTGATAGAATTACGCTGAATTCTTATATTAACCTTAATGTAAAACGTTCTAATCGGGTCTCTGTTCGCCCTACCCAAGAAGATTAATAGTGCATTTCACTCGTCATTTCA
Organism: Macropis europaea; assembly: GCA_916610135.2. Taxonomy (NCBI): domain Eukaryota; kingdom Metazoa; phylum Arthropoda; class Insecta; order Hymenoptera; family Melittidae; genus Macropis; species Macropis europaea. The sequence continues at coordinate 27,793 of CAKAJE020002134.1, forward strand.
TGCGCTTTGAGATGCCGCTTAGCCCAGTACGCTATCTGAAATAGGAGCGATGTAAATTGAACAAATGTGATAGATTTTCGAAGAATTCTTGAATTAACCATAATATAAAATGATCTAATCAGGTCTCTGTTCGCCCTAGCCTAGAAGTTTAATAGTGCATTTTATTCGCCATTTCATGCGCTTTGAGATGCCGCTTAGCCCAATACGCTATCTGAAATAGGAGCGACGTAAATTGAACAAATGTGATAGAATTTCCCTGAATACTTATATTAACCTTAATGTAAAATGATCTAATCGGGTCTCTGTTCGCCCTACCCCAGAAGTTTGATAGTGCATTTCACTCTCCATTTCATGCGCTTTGAGATGCCGCTTAGCCCAATACGCTATCTGCAATAGGAGCGACGTAAATAGAACAATTGTGATAGAATTTCGCTGAATTCTTATATTAACCAAAAAATAAAATGATCTAATCGGCTCTCTGATTGCCGTATCATAGAAGTTTAGTAGTGCATTTAACTCGCGATTCTTCGCGTTTTAAGATGCCGCCTAGCCCAGTACGCTAGCTGAAATAGGAACGACGTAAATTGAACAAATGTGATAGAATTTCCCTGAATACTTATATTAACCTTAATATAAATTGATCTAATCGGGTCTCTGTTTGCCCTACCCTAGAAGTTTAGTAGTGCATTTTACTCGCCATTTCATGCGCTTTGAGATGCCGCCTAGCCCGGTACGCTATCTGAAATAGGAGCGACGTAAGTTGTGCAAATGTGATAGAATTACGCTGAATTCTTATATTAACCTTAATGTAAAACGTTCTAATCGGGTCTCTGTTCGCCCTACCCAAGAAGATTAATAGTGCATTTCACTCGTCATTTCATGCGCTTTGAGATGCCGCTGAGCCCAATAAGCTATCTGAAATAGGAGCCACGTAAATTGAACGAATGTGATAGAATTTTTCTGAATTCTTAAATAAACCATAATATGAAATGATCTAATCGGGTCTCTGTTGGCCTTACCCTAGAAGTTTAACAGTGCATTTTACTCGCTATTTCATGCGCTTTGAGATGCCGCTTAGCCCAATACGCTATCTGAAATAGGAGCGACGTAAATTGAACAAATGTGATAGAATTTCCCTGAATACTTATATTAACCTTAATGTAAAATGATCTAATCGGGTCTCTGTTCGCCCTACCCTAGAAGTTTAATAGTGCATTTCACTCGTCATTTCATGCGCTTTGAGATGCCGCCTAGCCCAGTACGCTATCTGAAATAGGAGCGACGTAAATTGAACAAATGTGATAGAATTTTGCTGAATTCTTAAATTAACCATAATATAAAATGATCTAATCGGGTCTCTGTTCGCCCTACCCTAGAAGTTTAATCGTGCATTTCACTCGCCATTTCAGGCGCTTTGAGATGCCGCTGAGCCCAATACGCTTTCTGAAATAGGAGCGACGTAAATAGAACAATTGTGATAGAATTTCGCTGAATCCTTATATTAACCAAAATATAAAATGATCTAATCGGCTCTCTGATTGCCGTATCATAGAAGTTTATAGTGCATTTTACTCGCCATTCTTCGCGTTTTAAGATGCCGCCTAGCCCAGTACGCTATCTGAAGTAGGAGCGACGTAAGTTGAACAAATGTGATAGAATTACGCTGAATTCTTATATTAACCGTAATATAAAATGATGTAATCGGCTCTCTGTTCGCCCTACCCAAGAAGTTTAATAGTGCATTTCACTCGTCATTTCATGCGCTTTGCGATGCCGCTTAGCCCAAAATGCTATCTGAAATAGGAGCGACGTAAGTTGAACAAATGTGATAGAATTACCCTGAATTCTTATATTAACCTTAACGTAAAATGTTCTAATCGGGTCTCTGTTCGCCCTACCCTAGAAGATTAATAGTGCATTTCACTCGTCATTTCATGCGCTTTGAGATGCCGCTTAGCCCAGTACGCTATCTGAAATAGGAGCGATGTAAATTGAACGAATGTGATAGAATTTCGATGAATTCTTGAATTAACCATAATATAAAATGATCTAATCAGGTCTCTGTTCGCCCTAGCCTAGAAGTTTAATAGTGCATTTTATTCGCCATTTCATGCGCTTTGAGATGCCGCTTAGCCCAATACGCTATCTGAAATAGGAGCGACGTAAATTGAACAAATGTGATAGAATTTCCCTGAAATCTTATATTAAACAAAATATAAAATGATCTAATCGGGACTCTGATTGTCCTATCACAGAATTTTAGTAGTGCATTTTACTCGCCCTTCCACGCGCTTTGAAACGCCGCCTAGCCCAGTACGATATCTGAAATAGGAGCGACGTAAGTTGAACAAATGTCATAGAATTACGCTGAATTCTTATATTAACCGTATATAAAATGATCCATTCGGGTCTCTGTTCGCCCTACCCTAGAATTTTAATAGTGCATTTCACTCGTCAATCCATGCGCTTTGAGATGCCGCTTAGCCCAATACGCTATCTGAAATAGGAGCGACGTAAATTGAACAAATGTGATAGAATTTCGCTGAATTCTTATATTAACCGTAATATAAAATGATCTAATCGGGTCTCTGGTTGCCTTATCCTAGAAGCTTAGTAGTGCATTTTACTCGCCATTTCATGCGCTTTGAGATGCCGCTTAGCCCAATACGCTATCTGAAATATGAGCGACGGAAATTGAACAAATGTGATAGAATTTCGCTGAATTCTAATATTAACCAAAATATGAAATGATCTAATCATGTCTCTGTTTGCCCTACCCTAGAAGTTTAATAGCGCATTTTACTCGCCATGTCTTGCGCTTTGAGATGCAGCTTACCCCAATACGCTATCTGAAATAGGAGCGACGTAAATTGAACAAATGTGATAGAATTTCGCTGAATTCTTATATTAACCGTAATATAAAATGATCTATTCGGGTTTCTGTTCGCCCTACCCCAGAAGTTTAATAGAGCATTTCACTCTTCATTTCATGCGCTTTGAGATGCCGCTTAGCCCAATACGCTATCTGCAATAGGAGCGACGTAAATAGAACAATTGTGATAGAATTTCGCTGAATTCTTATATTAACCAAAATATAAAATGATCTAATCGGCTCTCTGATTGCCGTATCATAGAAGTTTAGTAGTGCATTTAACTCGCCATTCTTCGCGTTTTAAGATGCCGCCTAGCCCAGTACGCTAGCTGAAATAGGAACGACGTAAATTGAACAAATGTGATAGAATTTCCCTGAATACTTATATTAACCTTGATATAAATTGATCTAATCGGGTCTCTGTTTGCCCTACCCTAGAAGTTTAGTAGTGCATTTTACTCGCCATTTCATGCGCTTTACGATGCCGCCTAGCCCGGTACGCTATCTGAAATAGGAGCGACGTAAGTTGAACAAATGTGATAGAATTACGCTGAATTCTTATATTAACCTTAATGTAAAACGTTCTAATCGGGTCTCTGTTCGCCCTACCCAAGAAGATTAATAGTGCATTTCACTCGTCATTTCATGCGCTTTGAGATGCCGCTTAGCCCAGTACGCTATCTGAAATAGGAGCGATGTAAATTGAACAAATGTGATAGATTTTCGAAGAATTCTTGAATTAACCATAATATAAAATGATCTAATCAGGTCTCTGTTCGCCCTAGCCTAGAAGTTTAATAGTGCATTTTATTCGCCATTTCATGCGCTTTGAGATGCCGCTTAGCCCAATACGCTATCTGAAATAGGAGCGACGTAAATTGAACAAATGTGATAGAATTTCCCTGAATACTTATATTAACCTTAATGTAAAACGTTCTAATCGGGTCTCTGTTCGCCCTACCCAAGAAGATTAATAGTGCATTTCACTCGTCATTTCATGCGCTTTGAGATGCCGCTGAGCCCAATAAGCTATCTGAAATAGGAGCCACGTAAATTGAACGAATGTGATAGAATTTTTCTGAATTCTTAAATAAACCATAATATGAAATGATCTAATCGGGTCTCTGTTGGCCTTACCCTAGAAGTTTAACAGTGCATTTTACTCGCTATTTCATGCGCTTTGAGATGCCGCTTAGCCCAATACGCTATCTGAAATAGGAGCGACGTAAATTGAACAAATGTGATAGAATTTCCCTGAATACTTATATTAACCTTAATGTAAAATGATCTAATCGGGTCTCTGTTCGCCCTACCCTAGAAGTTTAATAGTGCATTTCACTCGTCATTTCATGCGCTTTGAGATGCCGCCTAGCCCAGTACGCTATCTGAAATAGGAGCGACGTAAATTGAACAAATGTGATAGAATTTTGCTGAATTCTTAAATTAACCATAATATAAAATGATCTAATCGGGTCTCTGTTCGCCCTACCCTAGAAGTTTAATAGTGCATTTCACTCGCCATTTCAGGCGCTTTGAGATGCCGCTGAGCCCAATACGCTTTCTGAAATAGGAGCGACGTAAATAGAACAATTGTGATAGAATTTCGCTGAATCCTTATATTAACCAAAATATAAAATGATCTAATCGGCTCTCTGATTGCCGTATCATAGAAGTTTATAGTGCATTTTACTCGCCATTCTTCGCGTTTTAAGATGCCGCCTAGCCCAGTACGCTATCTGAAGTAGGAGCGACGTAAGTTGAA
>CAKAJE020002135.1:0-87763 GCA_916610135.2 Macropis europaea
CTAGGATAAGGCAAACAGAGACCCGATTAGATCATTTTATATTACGGTTAATATAAGAATTCAGCGTAATTCTGTGACATTTGTTCAACTTACGTAGCTCCTATTTCAGATAGCGTACTGCGCTAGGCGGGCAACTTAAAGCGCGTGGAATGGTGAGCAAAATGCACTATTAAACTTCTAGGGTAGGGCAATCAGAGACCCGGTTAGATCATTTTATATTATGGTTAATATAAGAATTCAGCGAAGTTCTATCACATTTGTTTAATTTACGTCGCTCTTATTTCAGATAGCGTATTGGGCTAAGCGGCATCTCAAAGCGCATGAAATGGCGAGTAAAATGCACTATTAAACTTCTAGGGTAGGGCAAACAGAGACCCCATTAGATCATTTTATATTATGGTTAATTTAAGAATTCAGCGAAATTCTATCACATTTGTTCAATTTACGTCGCTCCTATTTCAGATAGCGTATTGGGCTAAGCGGCATCTCAAAGCGCATGAAATGGCGAGTAAAATGCACTATTAAACTTCTAGGGTAGGGCAATCAGAGACCCGATTAGATCATTTTATATTTTGGTTAATAAATGAATTCATCGAAATTCTATCACATTGTTCAATTTACATTGCTCCTATTTCAGATAGCGTACTGGGCTAAGCGGCATCTCAAAGCGCATGAAATGGCGAGTAAAATGCACTATTAAACTTCTAGGATAAGGCAAACAGAGACCCGATTAGACCATTTTATATTACGGTTAATATAAGAATTCAGCGTAATTCTGTGACATTTGTTCAACTTACGTAGCTCCTATTTCAGATAGCGTACTGGGCTAGGCGGCAACTTAAAGCGCGTGGAATGGTGAGTAAAATGCACTATTAAACTTCTAGGGTAGGGCAATCAGAGACCCGATTAGATCATTTTATATTATGGTTAATATAAGAATTCAGCGAAGTTCTATCACATTTGTTCAACATACGTCGCTCCTATTTCAGATAGTGTACTGGGCTAGGCGGCATCTTAAAGCGCGTGGAATGACGAGTAAAATGCACTATTAAACTTCTAGGGTAGGGCAAACAGAGACCCGATTAGATCATTTTATATTACGGTTAATATAAGAATTCAGCGTAATTCTGTCACATTTGTTCAACTTACGTAGCTCCTATTTCAGATAGCGTACTGGGCTAGGCGGCAACTTAAAGCGCGTGGAATGGCGAGTAAAATGCACTATTAAACTTCAATGATAGGGCAATCAGAGACCCGATTAGATCATTTTATATTGTGGTTAATTTAAGAATTCAGCGAAATTCTATCACATTTGTTCAATTTACATCGCTCCTGTTTCAGATAGCGTATTGGGCTAAGCGGCATCGCAATGCGCATGAAATGGCCAGTAAAATGCACTATTAAACTTCTAGGATAAGGCAAACGGAGACCCGATTAGACCATTTCATATTACGGTTAACATAAGAATTCAGCGTTATTCTATCACATTTGTTCAACTTACGTCGCTCCTATTTCAGATAGCGTACTGGGCTAGGCGGCATCTTAAAGCGCGTGGAATGGCGAGCAAAATGCACTCTTAAACTTCTATGATAGGGCAATCAGAGACACGATTAGATCATTTTATATTTTGGTTAATATAAGAATTCAGCGAAATTCTATCACATTTGTTCAATTTACGTCGCTCCTATTTCAGATAGCGTATTGGGCTAGGCGGCATCTCGAAGCGCAAGATATGGCGAGTAAAATGCACTATTAAACTTCTAGGGTGGGGCAAACAGAGACCAGTTTAGATCACTTTATATTATGGTTAATTTAAGAATTCAGCGAAATTCTATCTCATTTGTACAATTTACGTTGATCCTATTGCAGATAGCGTATTGGGCTAAGCGGCATTTCAAAGCGCATGAAATGGCGAGTAAAATGCACTATTAAACTTCTATGGTAATGCAAACAGAGACCCGATTAGATCATTTTATATTACGGTTAATATAAGAATTCAGCGTAATTCTATCACATTTGTTCAACATACGTCGCTCCTATTTCAGATAGTGTACTGGGCTAGGCGGCATCTAAAAGCGCGTGGAAGGGCGAGTAGAATGCACTACTAAACTTCTATGATAGGGCAATCAGAGTCCCGTTTAGATCATTTTATATTTTGTTTAATATAAGATTTCAGGGAAATTCTATCACATTTGTTCAATTTACGTCGCTCCTATTTCAGATAGCTATTGGGCTAAGCGGCATCTCAAAGCGCATGAAATGACGAGAGAAATGCACTATTAAACTTCTTGGGTAGGGCGAACAGAGACCCGATTACATCATTTTATATTATGGTTAATTTAAGAATTCAGCAAAATTCTATCACATTTGTTCAATTTACGTCGCTCCTATTTCAGATAGCGTATTGGGCTAGGCGGCATCTTAAAGCGCGTGGAATGACGAGTAAAATGCACTATTAAACTTCTATGATAGGGCAATCAGAGACCCGATTAGATCATTTTATATTATTGTTAATTTAAGAATTCAGCGAAATTCTATCACATTTGTTCAATTTACGTCGCTCCTATTTCAGATAGTGTACTGGGCTAGGCGGCATCTTAAAGCGCGTGGAATGACGAGTAAAATGCACTATTAAACTTCTAGGGTAGGGCAAACAGAGACCCGATTAGATCATTTTATATTACGGTTAATATAAGAATTCAGCGTAATTCTGTCACATTTGTTCAACTTACGTAGCTCCTATTTCAGATAGCGTACTGGGCTAGGCGGCAACTTAAAGCGCGTGGAATGGCGAGTAAAATGCACTATTAAACTTCAATGATAGGGCAATCAGAGACCCGATTAGATCATTTTATATTGTGGTTAATTTAAGAATTCAGCGAAATTCTATCACATTTGTTCAATTTACATCGCTCCTATTTCAGATAGCGTATTGGGCTAAGCGGCATCGCAATGCGCATGAAATGGCCAGTAAAATGCACTATTAAACTTCTAGGATAAGGCAAACGGAGACCCGATTAGACCATTTCATATTACGGTTAACATAAGAATTCAGCGTTATTCTATCACATTTGTTCAACTTACGTCGCTCCTATTTCAGATAGCGTACTGGGCTAGGCGGCATCTTAAAGCGCGTGGAATGGCGAGCAAAATGCACTCTTAAACTTCTATGATAGGGCAATCAGAGACACGATTAGATCATTTTATATTTTGGTTAATATAAGAATTCAGCGAAATTCTATCACATTTGTTCAATTTACGTCGCTCCTATTTCACATAGCGTATTGGGCTAGGCGGCATCTCGAAGCGCAAGATATGGCGAGTAAAATGCACTATTAAACTTCTAGGGTGGGGCAAACAGAGACCAGTTTAGATCACTCTATATTATGGTTAATTTAAGAATTCAGCGAAATTCTATCTCATTTGTACAATTTACGTTGATCCTATTGCAGATAGCGTATTGGGCTAAGCGGCATTTCAAAGCGCATGAAATGGCGAGTAAAATGCACTATTAAACTTCTATGGTAATGCAAACAGAGACCCGATTAGATCATTTTATATTACGGTTAATATAAGAATTCAGCGTAATTCTATCACATTTGTTCAATATGCGTTGCTCCTATTTCAGATAGTGTACTGGGCTAGGCGGCATCTAAAAGCGCGTGGAAGGGCGAGTAGAATGCACTACTAAACTTCTATGATAGGGCAATCAGAGTCCCGTTTAGATCATTTTATATTTTGTTTAATATAAGATTTCAGGGAAATTCTATCACATTTGTTCAATTTACGTCGCTCCTATTTCAGATAGCTATTGGGCTAAGCGGCATCTCAAAGCGCATGAAATGACGAGAGAAATGCACTATTAAACTTCTTGGGTAGGGCGAACAGAGACCCGATTACATCATTTTATATTATGGTTAATTTAAGAATTCAGCAAAATTCTATCACATTTGTTCAATTTACGTCGCTCCTATTTCAGATAGCGTATTGGGCTAAGCGGCATCTCAAAGCGTATGAAATGACGAGAGAAATGCACTATTAAACTTCTTGGGTAGGGCGAACAGAGACCCGATTAGGTCATTTCATATTATGGTTAATTTAAGAATTCAGCGAAATTCTATCAAATTAGTTCAATTTACATCGCTCCTATTTCAGATAGCGACTTGTGCTAAGTGGCATCTCAAAGCGCAAGAAATGGCGAGTAAAATACCACTATTAAACTTCTAGGGTAGGGCGAACAGAGACCCCATTAGATCATTTTATATTATGGTTAATTTAAGAATTCAGCGAAATTCAATCACATTTCTTCAATTTACGTCGCTCCTATTTCAGATAGCGTATTGGGCTAAGCGGCATCTCAAAGCGCATGAAATGGCGAGTAAAATGCACTGTTAAACTTCTATCATAGGGCAATCAGAGACCCGATTAGAACATTTTATATTACGGTTAATATAAGAATTCAGCGTAATTCTGTGACATTTGTTCAACTTACGTAGCTCCTATTTCAGATAGCGCGCTGGGCTAGGCGGCAACTTAAAGCGCGTGGAATGGCGAGTAAAATGCACTGTTAAACTTCTATGATAGGGCAATCAGAGACCCGATTAGAACATTTTATATTTTGGTTAATATAAGAATTCAGAGAAATTCTATCACATTTGTTCAATTTACGTCGCTCCTATTTCAGATAGCTTATTGGGCTATGCGTATCGGAAAGCGCATGAATTGACGAGTAAAATGCACTATTAAACTTCTAGGATAAGGCAAACAGAGACCCGATTAGATCATTTTATATTACGGTTAATATAAGAATTCAGCGTAATTCTGTGACATTTGTTCAACTTACGTAGCTCCTATTTCAGATAGCGTACTGCGCTAGGCGGCAACTTAAAGCGCGTGGAATGGTGAGCAAAATGCACTATTAAACTTCTAGGGTAGGGCAATCAGAGACCCGGTTAGATCATTTTATATTATGGTTAATATAAGAATTCAGCGAAGTTCTATCACATTTGTTTAATTTACGTCGCTCTTATTTCAGATAGCGTATTGGGCTAAGCGGCATCTCAAAGCGCATGAAATGGCGAGTAAAATGCACTATTAAACTTCTAGGGTAGGGCAAACAGAGACCCCATTAGATCATTTTATATTATGGTTAATTTAAGAATTCAGCGAAATTCTATCACATTTGTTCAATTTACGTCGCTCCTATTTCAGATAGCGTATTGGGCTAAGCGGCATCTCAAAGCGCATGAAATGGCGAGTAAAATGCACTATTAAACTTCTAGGGTAGGGCAATCAGAGACCCGATTAGATCATTTTATATTTTGGTTAATAAATGAATTCATCGAAATTCTATCACATTTGTTCAATTTACATCGCTCCTATTTCAGATAGCGTACTGGGCTAAGCGGCATCTCAAAGTGCATGAAATGGCGAGTAAAATGCACTATTAAACTTCTAGGATAAGGCAAACAGAGACCCGATTAGACCATTTTATATTACGGTTAATATAAGAATTCAGCGTAATTCTGTGACATTTGTTCAACTTACGTAGCTCCTATTTCAGATAGCGCGCTGGGCTAGGCGGCGACTTAAAGCGCGTGGAATGGTGAGTAAAATGCACTATTAAACTTCTAGGGTAGGGCAATCAGAGACCCGATTAGATCATTTTATATTTTGGTTAATATAAGAATTCAGAGAAATTCTATCACATTTGTTCAATTTACGTCGCTCCTATTTCAGATAGCTTATTGGGCTATGCGTATCGGAAAGCGCATGAATTGACGAGTAAAATGCACTATTAAACTTCTAGGATAAGGCAAACAGAGACCCGATTAGATCATTTTATATTACGGTTAATATAAGAATTCAGCGTAATTCTGTGACATTTGTTCAACTTACGTAGCTCCTATTTCAGATAGCGTACTGCGCTAGGCGGCAACTTAAAGCGCGTGGAATGGTGAGCAAAATGCACTATTAAACTTCTAGGGTAGGGCAATCAGAGACCCGGTTAGATCATTTTATATTATGGTTAATATAAGAATTCAGCGAAGTTCTATCACATTTGTTTAATTTACGTCGCTCTTATTTCAGATAGCGTATTGGGCTAAGCGGCATCTCAAAGCGCATGAAATGGCGAGTAAAATGCACTATTAAACTTCTAGGGTAGGGCAAACAGAGACCCCATTAGATCATTTTATATTATGGTTAATTTAAGAATTCAGCGAAATTCTATCACATTTGTTCAATTTACGTCGCTCCTATTTCAGATAGCGTATTGGGCTAAGCGGCATCTCAAAGCGCATGAAATGGCGAGTAAAATGCACTATTAAACTTCTAGGGTAGGGCAATCAGAGACCCGATTAGATCATTTTATATTTTGGTTAATAAATGAATTCATCGAAATTCTATCACATTTGTTCAATTTACATTGCTCCTATTTCAGATAGCGTACTGGGCTAAGCGGCATCTCAAAGCGCATGAAATGGCGAGTAAAATGCACTATTAAACTTCTAGGATAAGGCAAACAGAGACCCGATTAGACCATTTTATATTACGGTTAATATAAGAATTCAGCGTAATTCTGTGACATTTGTTCAACTTACGTAGCTCCTATTTCAGATAGCGTACTGGGCTAGGCGGCAACTTAAAGCGCGTGGAATGGTGAGTAAAATGCACTATTAAACTTCTAGGGTAGGGCAATCAGAGACCCGATTAGATCATTTTATATTATGGTTAATATAAGGATTCAGCGAAGTTCTATCACATTTGTTTAATTTACGTCGCTCCTATTTCAGATAGGGTATTGGGCTAAGCGGCATCTCAAAGCGCATGAAATGGCGAGTAAAATGCACTATTAAACTTCTAGGGTAGGGCAATCAGAGACACGATTAGATCATTTTATATTTTGGTTAATATAAGAATTCAGCGAAATTCTATCACATTTGTTCAATATACGTCGCTCCAATTTCAGATAGCTTATTGGGCTAAGCGGCATCGCAAAGCGCATGAAATGACGAGTGAAATGCACTATTAAACTTCTAGGGTAGGGCAATCAGAGACCCAATTAGATCATTTTATGTTTTGGTTAATATAAGAATTCCGCGAAATTCTATCACATTTGTTCAATTTACGTCGCTCCTATTTCAGATAGCGTATTGGGCTAAGCGGCATCTCAAAGCGCATGAAATGGCGAGTAAAATGCACTATTAAACTTCTAGGGTAGGGCAATCAGAGACCCGATTAGATCATTTTATATTTTGGTTAATATAAGAATTCAGCGAAATTCTATCACATTTGTTCAATTTACGTCGCTCCTATTTCAGATAGCGTATTGGGCAAAGCGGCATCTCAAAGCGCATGAAATGGCGAGTAAAATGCACTCTTAAACTTCTAGGATAAGGCAAACAGAGACCCGCTTAGATCATTTTATATTACGGTTAGCATAAGAATTCAGCGTAATTCTGTGACATTTGTTCAACTTACGTAGCTCCTATTTCAGATAGCGTACTGGGCTAGGCGGCAACTTAAAGCGCGTGGGATGGCGAGTAAAATGCACTATTAAACTTCTATGATAGGGCAATCAGAGACCCGATTAGATCATTTTATATTTTGGTTAATATAAGAATCCAGCGAAATTCTATCACATTTGTTCAATTTACGTCGCTCCTATTTCAGATAGCGTATTGGGCTAAGCGGCATCTCAAAGCGCAAGAAATGGCGAGTAAAATGCACTATTAAGCTTGTAGGGTTGGGCACATATAGACCCGATTAGATCATTTTATATTATGGTTAATTTAAGAATTCAGCGAAATCCTATCACATTTGTTCATTTTACGTCGCTCCTATTTCAGATAGCGTATTGGGCTAAGCGGCATCTCAAAGCGCAAGAAATGGCGAGTAAAATTCACTATTAAACTTCTAGGGTAGGGCAAACAGAGACCCCATTAGATCATTTTATATTTTGGTTAATATAAGAATTCAGCGAAATTCTATCACATTTGTTCAATTTACATCGCTCCTATTTCAGATAGCGTATTGGGCTAAGCGGCATCTCAAAGCGCATGGAATGACGAGTAAAATGCACTAATAAACTTCTAGGATAAGGCAAACGGAGATCCGATTAGACCATTTTATATTACGGTTAATATAAGAATTCAGCGTAATTCTATCACATTTGTTCAATTTACGTCGTTCCTATTTCAGATAGCATACTGGGCTAGGCGGCATCTTAAAGCGCGTGGAATGGCGTGTAAAATGCACTATTAAACTTCTATAATAGGGCAATCAGAGACCCGATTAGATCATTTTATATTTTGGTTAATATAAGGATTCAGCGTAATTCTATCACATTTGTTCAATTTACGTCGCTCCTATTTCAGATAGCGTATTGGGCTAAGCGGCATCTCAAAGCGTATGAAATGGCGAGTAAAATGCACTATTATACTTCTAGGGTAAGGCAAACAGAGACCCGATTAGATCATTTTATATTTTGGTTAATATAAGAATTCAGCGAAATTCTATCACATTTGTTCAACTAACGTCGCTCCTATTTCAGATAGCGTACTGGGCTAGGCGGCATCTCACAGCGCACGAAAGGGCGAGTAAAATGCACTATTAAACTTCTAGGGTAGGGCAATCAGAGACCCGATAAGATCATTTCATATTTTCGTTAATATAAGGATTCAGCGAAATTCTATCACATTTGTTCAATTTACGTCGCTCCTATTTCAGATAGCGTATTGGGCTAAGCGGCATCTCAAAGCGCATGGAATGGCGAGTGAAATGCCCTATTAAACTTCTAGGGTAGGGCGAACAGACACCCGAATAGATCATTTTATATTACGGTTAATATAAGAATTCAGCGTTATTCTATCACATTTGTTCAACTAACGTCGCTCCTATTTCAGATAGCGTACTGGGCTAGGCGGCATCTTAAAGCGCGTGGAAGGGCGAGTAAAATGCACTTCTAAACTTCTATGATAGGGCAATCAGAGTTCCGAATAGATCATTTTATATTTTGTTTACTATAACATTTCAGGGAAATTCTATCACATTTGTTCAATTTACGTCGCTCCTATTTCAGATAGCGTATTGGGCTAAGCGGCGTCTCAAAGCGCAAGAAATGGCGAGTAAAATGCACTATTAAGCTTGTAGGGTTGGGCACATATAGACCCGATTAGATCATTTTATATTATGGTTAATTTAAGAATTCAGCGAAATCCTATCACATTTGTTCATTTTACGTCGCTCCTATTTCAGATAGCGTATTGGGCTAAGCGGCATCTCAAAGCGCAAGAAATGGCGAGTAAAATTCACTATTAAACTTCTAGGGTAGGGCAAACAGAGACCCCATTAGATCATTTTATATTTTGGTTAATATAAGAATTCAGCGAAATTCTATCACATTTGTTCAATTTACATCGCTCCTATTTCAGATAGCGTATTGGGCTAAGCGGCATCTCAAAGCGCATGGAATGACGAGTAAAATGCACTAATAAACTTCTAGGATAAGGCAAACGGAGATCCGATTAGACCATTTTATATTACGGTTAATATAAGAATTCAGCGTAATTCTATCACATTTGTTCAATTTACGTCGTTCCTATTTCAGATAGCATACTGGGCTAGGCGGCATCTTAAAGCGCGTGGAATGGCGAGTAAAATGCACTACTAAACTTCTATGATAGGGCAATCAGAGACCCGATTAGATCATTTTATATTTTGGTTAATATAAGAATTCAGCGAAATTCTATCACATTTGTTCAATATACGTCGCTCCGATTTCAGATAGCTTATTGGGCTAAGCGGCATCGCAAAGCGCATGAATTGACGAGTGAAATGCACTATTAAACTTCTTGGGTAGGGCGAACAAAGACCCGATTAGATCATTTTACATTAAGGTTAATATAAGAATTCAGCGAAATTCTATCACATTTGTTCAACTTACATCGCTCCTATTTCAGATAGCGACTTGTGCTAAGTGGCATCTCAAAGCGCAAGAAATGGCGAGTAAAATGCACTATTAAACTTCTAGGGTAGGGCGAACAGAGACCCGAATAGATCATTTTATATTACGGTTAATATAAGAATTCAGCGTAATTCTATCACATTTGTTCAACTAACGTCGCTCCTATTTCAGATAGCGTACTGCGCTAGGCGGCATCTTAAAGCGCGTGGAACGGCGAGTAAAATGCACTACTAAACTTCTATGATAGGGCAATCGGAGTTCCGAATAGATCATTTCATATTTTGTTTACTATAACAATTCAGGGAAATTCTATCACATTTGTTCAATTTACGTCGCTCCTATTTCAGATAGCGTATTGGGCTAAGCGGCATCTCAAAGCGCATGAAATGGCGAGTAAAATGCACTATTAAACTTCTAGGGCATGGCGAACAGAGACCCGATTAGATCATTTTACATTAAGGTTAATATAAGTATTCAGGGAACTTCTATCACATTTGTTCAATTTACGTCGCTCCTATTTCAGACAGCTTATTGGGCTAAGCGGCATCTCAAAGCGCATGAAATGACGAGTAAAATGCACTATTAAACTTCTAGGGTAGGGCAATCAGAGACCCGCTTAGATCATTTTATATTATGGTTAATTTAAGAATTCAGCAAAATTCTATCACATTTGTTCAATTTACGTCGCTCCTATTTCAGATAGCGTATTGGGCTATGCGGCATCTCAAAGCGCATGAAATGACGAGAGAAATGCACTATTAAACTTCTTGGGTAGGGCGAACAGAGACCCGATTACATCATTTCATATTATGGTTAATTTAAGAATTCAGCAAAATTCTATCACATTTGTTCAATTTACGTCGCTCCTATTTCAGATAGCGTACTGGGCTAAGCGGCATCTCAAAGCGCAAGAAATGGCGAGTAAAATGCACTATTAAACTTCTAGGATAAGGCAAACGGAGACCCGATTAGACCATTTTATATTACGGTTAATATAAGAATTCAGCGTTATTCTGTGACATTTGTTCAACTTACGTAGCTCCTATTTCAGATAGCGTGCAGTGCTAGGCGGCAACTTAAAGCGCGTGGAATGGCGAGTAAAATGCACTGTTAAACTTCTATGATAGGGCAATCAGAGACCCGATTAGATCATTTTATATTTTGGTTAATATAAGAATTCAGCGAAATTCTATCACATTTGTTCAATTTACGTCGCTCCTATTTCAGATAGCTTATTGGGCTAAGCGGCATCGCAAAGCGCATGAATTGACGAGTAAAATGCACTATTAAACTTCTTGGGTAGGGCGAACAGAGACCCGATTACATCATTTTATATTATGGTTAATTTAAGAATTCAGCAAAATTCTATCACATTTGTTCAATTTACGTCGCTCCTATTTCAGATAGCGTACTGGGCTAGGCGGCATCTTAAAGCGCGTGAAATGACGAGTAAAATGCACTATTAAACTTCAATGATAGGGCAATCAGAGACCCGATTAGATCATTTTATATTTTGGTTAATATAAGAATTCAGCGAAATTCTATCACATTTGTTCAATTTACATCGCTCCTATTTCAGATAGCGACTTGTGCTAAGCGGCATCTCAAAGCGCAAGAAATGGCGAGTAAAATGCACTATTAAACTTCTAGGGTAGGGCAAACAGAGACCAGATTAGATCATTTTATATTACGGTTAATATAAGAATTCAGCGTAATTCTGTGACATTTGTTCAAATTACGTAGCTCCTATTTCAGACAGCGTACTGGGCTAGGCGGCAACTTAAGGCGCGTGGAATGGTGAGTAAAATGCACTATTAAACTTCTAGGGTAGGGCAATCAGAGACCCGATTACATCATTTTATATTACGCTTAACATAAGAATTCAGCGAAATTCTATCACATTTTTTCAATTTACGTCGCTCCTATTTCAGATAGTGTACTGGGCTAGGCGGCATCTTAAAGCGCGTGGAACGGCGAGTAAAATGCTCTACTAAACGTCTATGATAGGGCAATCAGAGTCCCGTTTAGATCATTTTATATTTTCTTTAATATAAGATTTCAGGGAAATTCTATCACATTTGTTCAATTTACGTCGCTCCTATTTCAGATAGCTATTGGGCTAAGCGGCATCTCAAAGCGCATGAAATGACGAGAGAAATGCACTATTAAACTTCTTGGGTAGGGCGAACAGAGACCCAATTACATCATTTTATATTATTGTCAATTTAAGAATTCAGGAAAATTCTATCATATTTGTTCAATTTACATCGCTCCTATTTCAGATAGCGTATTGGGCTAAGCGGCATCTCAAAGCGCATGGAATGACGAGTAAAATGCACTAATAAACTTCTAGGATAAGGCAAACGGAGACCCGATTAGACCATTTTATATTACGGTTAATATAAGAATTCAGCGTTATTCTATCACATTTGTTCAACTTACGTCGCTCCTATTTCAGATAGCGTACTCGGATAGGCGGCATCTTAAAGCGCGTGGAAAGGCGAGTAAAATGCACTATTAAACTTCGAGGGTAATGCAAACAGAGACCCGATTAGATCATTTTATATTACGGTTAATATAAGATTTCAGGGAAATTCTATCACATTTGTTCAATTTACGTCGCTCCTATTTCAGATAGCTATTGGGCTAAGCGGCATCTCAAAGCGCATGAAATGACGAGAGAAATGCACTATTAAACTTCTTGGGTAGGGCGAGCAGAGACGCGATTACATCATTTTATATTATGGTTAATATAAGAATTCAGCGATATTCTATCGCATTTGTTCAATTTGCGTCGCTCCTATTTCAGATAGCGTATTGGGCTAAGCGGCATCTCAAAGCGCATGAAATGACGAATAAAATGCACTATTAAGCTTCTACGCTAGGGCGAACAGAGACCCGATTAGATCATTTTATATTACGGTTAATATAAGAAATCAGCGTAATTCTGTCACATTCGTTCAACTTACGTAGCTCCTATTTCAGATAGCGTACTGGGCTAGGCGGCATCTTAAAGCGTGTGTAATGGCGAGTAAAATGCACTATTAAACTTCTATGATAGGGCAATCAGAGACCCGATTAGATCATTTTATATTTTGGTTAATATAAGAATTCAGCGAAATTCTATCACATTTGTTCAATTTACGTCGCTCCAATTTCAGATAGCTTATTGGGCTAAGCGGCATCGCAAAGCGCATGAATTGACGAGTGAAATGCACTATTATACTTCTTGGGTAGGGCGAACAAAGACCCGATTAGATCATTTTACATTAAGGTTAATATAAGAATTCAGCGAAATTCTATCACATTTGTTCAATTTACATCGCTCCTATTTCAGATAGCGACTTGTGCTAAGCGGCATCTCAAAGCGCAGGAAATGGCGAGTAAAATGCACTATTAAACTTCTAGGGTAGGGCAAACAGAGACCCCATTAGATCATTTTATATTATGGTTAATTTAAGAATTCAGCGAAATTCTATCTCATTTGTACAATTTACGTCGATCCTATTGCAGATAGCGTATTGGGCTAAGCGGCATCTCAAAGCGCATGAAATGGCGAGTAAAATGCACTATTAAACTTCTATGGTAATGCAAACAGAGACCCGATTAGATCATTTTATATTACGGTTAATATAAGAATTCAGCGTAATTCTATCACATTTGTTCAACATACGTCGCTCCTATTTCAGATATTGTACTGGGCTAGGCGGCATCTAAAAGCGCGTGGAAGGGCGAGTAAAATGCACTACTAAACTTCTATGATAGGGCAATCAGAGTCCCGTTTAGATCATTTTATATTTTGTTTAATATAAGATTTCAGGGAAATTCTATCACATTTGTTCAATTTACGTCGCTCCTATTTCAGATAGCAATTGGGCTAAGCGGCATCTGAAAGCGCATGAAATGACGAGAGAAATGCACTATTAAACTTCTTGGGTAGGGCGAACAGAGATCCGATTACATCATTTTATATTATGGTTAATTTAAGAATGCAGCAAAATTCTATCACATTTGTTCAATTTACGTCGCTCCTATTTCAGATAGCGTATTGGGCTAGGCGGCATCATAAAGGGCGTGGAATGACGAGTAAAATGCACTATTAAACTTCTAGGGTAGGGCAATCAGAGACCCGATTAGATCATTTTATATTACGCTTAACATAAGAATTCAGCGAAATTCTATCACATTTTTTCAATTTACGTCGCTCCTATTTCAGATAGTGTACTGGGCTAGGCGGCATCTTAAAGCGCGTGGAACGGCGAGTAAAATGCTCTACTAAACGTCTATGATAGGGCAATCAGAGTCCCGTTTAGATCATTTTATATTTTCTTTAATATAAGATTTCAGGGAAATTCTATCACATTTGTTCAATTTACGTCGCTCCTATTTCAGATAGCTATTGGGCTAAGCGGCATCTCAAAGCGCATGAAATGACGAGAGAAATGCACTATTAAACTTCTTGGGTAGGGCGAACAGAGACCCAATTACATCATTTTATATTATTGTCAATTTAAGAATTCAGGAAAATTCTATCATATTTGTTCAATTTACATCGCTCCTATTTCAGATAGCGTATTGGGCTAAGCGGCATCTCAAAGCGCATGGAATGACGAGTAAAATGCACTAATAAACTTCTAGGATAAGGCAAACGGAGACCCGATTAGACCATTTTATATTACGGTTAATATAAGAATTCAGCGTTATTCTATCACATTTGTTCAACTTACGTCGCTCCTATTTCAGATAGCGTACTCGGATAGGCGGCATCTTAAAGCGCGTGGAAAGGCGAGCAAAATGCACTATTAAACTTCGAGGGTAATGCAAACAGAGACCCGATTAGATCATTTTATATTACGGTTAATATAAGATTTCAGGGAAATTCTATCACATTTGTTCAATTTACGTCGCTCCTATTTCAGATAGCTATTGGGCTAAGCGGCATCTCAAAGCGCATGAAATGACGAGAGAAATGCACTATTAAACTTCTTGGGTAGGGCGAGCAGAGACGCGATTACATCATTTTATATTATGGTTAATATAAGAATTCAGCGATATTCTATCGCATTTGTTCAATTTGCGTCGCTCCTATTTCAGATAGCGTATTGGGCTAAGCGGCATCTCAAAGCGCAAGAAATGGCGAGTAGAATGCACTATTAAACTTCTAGGGTGGGGCAAACAGAGACCAGTTTAGATCACTTTATATTATGGTTAATTTAAGAATTCAGCGAAATTCTATCTCATTTGTACAATTTACGTCGATCCTATTGCAGATAGCGTATTGGGCTAAGCGGCATCTCAAAGCGCATGAAATGGCGAGTAAAATGCACTATTAAACTTCTATGGTAATGCAAACAGAGACCCGATTAGATCATTTTATATTACGGTTAATATAAGAATTCAGCGTAATTCTATCACATTTGTTCAACATACGTCGCTCCTATTTCAGATATTGTACTGGGCTAGGCGGCATCTAAAAGCGCGTGGAAGGGCGAGTAAAATGCACTACTAAACTTCTATGATAGGGCAATCAGAGTCCCGTTTAGATCATTTTATATTTTGTTTAATATAAGATTTCAGGGAAATTCTATCACATTTGTTCAATTTACGTCGCTCCTATTTCAGATAGCAATTGGGCTAAGCGGCATCTGAAAGCGCATGAAATGACGAGAGAAATGCACTATTAAACTTCTTGGGTAGGGCGAACAGAGATCCGATTACATCATTTTATATTATGGTTAATTTAAGAATGCAGCAAAATTCTATCACATTTGTTCAATTTACGTCGCTCCTATTTCAGATAGCGTATTGGGCTAGGCGGCATCATAAAGGGCGTGGAATGACGAGTAAAATGCACTATTAAACTTCTATGATAGGGCAATCAGAGACCCGATTAGATCATTTTATATTATTGTTAATTTAAGAATTCAGCGAAATTCTATCACATTTGTTCAACATACGTCGCTCCTATTTCAGATAGTGTACTGGGCTAGGCGGCATCTTAAAGCGCGTGGAATGACGAGCAAAATGCACTATTAAACTTCTATGATAGGGCAATCAGAGACCCGATTAGATCATTTTATATTTTGGTTAATATAAGAATTCATCGAAATTCTATCACATTTGTTCAATTTACGTCGCTGATATTTCAGATAGCGTATTGGGCTAAGCGGCATCTCAAAGCGCAAGAAATGGCGAGTAAAATGCACTATTAAACTTCTAGGGTAGGGCAAACAGAGACATCATTAGATCATTTTATATTATGGTTAATTTAAGGATTCAGCAAAATTCTATCACATTTGTTCAATTTACGTCGTTCCTATTTCAGATACCATACTGGGCTAGGCGGCAACTTAAAGCGCGCGGAATGGCGAGTAAAATGCACTATTAAACTTCAATGATAGGGCAATCAGAGACCCGATTAGATCATTTTATATTGTGGTTAATTTAAGAATTCAGCGAAATTCTATCACATTTGTTCAATTTACATCGCTCCTATTTCAGATAGCGTATTGGGCTAAGCGGCATCGCAATGCGCATGAAATGGCCAGTAAAATGCACTATTAAACTTCTAGGATAAGGCAAACGGAGACCCGATTAGACCATTTCATATTACGGTTAACATAAGAATTCAGCGTTATTCTATCACATTTGTTCAACTTACGTCGCTCCTATTTCAGATAGCGTACTGGGCTAGGCGGCATCTTAAAGCGCGTGGAATGGCGAGCAAAATGCACTCTTAAACTTCTATGATAGGGCAATCAGAGACCCGATTAGATCATTTTATATTTTGGTTAATATAAGAATTCAGCGAAATTCTATCACATTTGTTCAATTTACGTCGCTCCTATTTCAGATAGCGTATTGGGCTAAGCGGCATCTCGAAGCGCAAGATATGGCGAGTAAAATGCAGTATTAAACTTCTAGGGTGGGGCAAACAGAGACCAGTTTAGATCACTTTATATTATGGTTAATTTAAGAATTCAGCGAAATTCTATCTCATTTGTACAATTTACGTTGATCCTATTGCAGATAGCGTATTGGGCTAAGCGGCATTTCAAAGCGCATGAAATGGCGAATAAAATGCACTATTAAACTTCTATGGTAATGCAAACAGAGACCCGATTAGATCATTTTATATTACGGTTAATATAAGAATTCAGCGTAATTCTATCACATTTGTTCAACATACGTCGCTCCTATTTCAGATAGCGTATTGGGCTAGGCGGCATCTTAAAGCGCGTGGAAGGGCGAGTAAAATGCACTACTAAACTTCTATGATAGGGCAATCAGAGACCCGATTAGATCATTTTATATTATTGTTAATTTAAGAATTCAGCGAAATTCTATCACATTTGTTCAACATACGTCGCTCCTATTTCAGATAGTGTACTGGGCTAGGCGGCATCTTAAAGCGCGTGGAATGACGAGTAAAATGCACTATTAAACTTCTAGGGTAGGGCAAACAGAGACCCGATTAGATCATTTTATATTACGGTTAATATAAGAATTCGGCGTAATTCTGTCACATTTGTTCAACTTACGTAGCTCCTATTTCAGATAGCGTACTGGGCTAGGCGGCAACTTAAAGCGCGTGGAATGGCGAGTAAAATGCACTATTAAACTTCAATGATAGGGCAATCAGAGACCCGATTAGATCATTTTATATTGTGGTTAATTTAAGAATTCAGCGAAATTCTATCACATTTGTTCAATTTACATCGCTCCTATTTCAGATAGCGTATTGGGCTAAGCGGCATCGCAATGCGCATGAAATGGCCAGTAAAATGCACTATTAAACTTCTAGGATAAGGCAAACGGAGACCCGATTAGACCATTTCATATTACGGTTAACATAAGAATTCAGCGTTATTCTATCACATTTGTTCAACTTACGTCGCTCCTATTTCAGATAGCGTACTGGGCTAGGCGGCATCTTAAAGCGCGTGGAATGGCGAGCAAAATGCACTGTTAAACTTCTATGATAGGGCAATCAGAGACACGATTAGATCATTTTATATTTTGGTTAATATAAGAATTCAGCGAAATTCTATCACATTTGTTCAATTTACGTCGCTCCTATTTCAGATAGCGTATTGGGCTAGGCGGCATCTCGAAGCGCAAGATATGGCGAGTAAAATGCACTATTAAACTTCTAGGGTGGGGCAAACAGAGACCAGTTTAGATCACTTTATATTATGGTTAATTTAAGAATTCAGCGAAATTCTATCTCATTTGTACAATTTACGTTGATCCTATTGCAGATAGCGTATTGGGCTAAGCGGCATTTCAAAGCGCATGAAATGGCGAGTAAAATGCACTATTAAACTTCTATGGTAATGCAAACAGAGACCCGATTAGATCATTTTATATTACGGTTAATTTAAGAATTCAGCGTAATTCTATCACATTTTTTCAACATACGTCGCTCCTATTTCAGATAGTGTACTGGGCTAGGCGGCATCTAAAAGCGCGTGGAAGGGCGAGTAGAATGCACTACTAAACTTCTATGATAGGGCAATCAGAGTCCCGTTTAGATCATTTTATATTTTGTTTAATATAAGATTTCAGGGAAATTCTATCACATTTGTTCAATTTACGTCGCTCCTATTTCAGATAGCTATTGGGCTAAGCGGCATCTCAAAGCGCATGAAATGACGAGAGAAATGCACTATTAAACTTCTTGGGTAGGGCGAACAGAGACCCGATTACATCATTTTATATTATGGTTAATTTAAGAATTCAGCAAAATTCTATCACATTTGTTCAATTTACGTCGCTCCTATTTCAGATAGCGTATTGGGCTAGGCGGCATCTTAAAGCGCGTGGAATGACGAGTAAAATGCACTATTAAACTTCTATGATAGGGCAATCAGAGACCCGATTAGATCATTTTATATTATTGTTAATTTAAGAATTCAGCGAAATTCTATCACATTTGTTCAACATACGTCGCTCCTATTTCAGATAGTGTACTGGGCTAGGCGGCATCTTAAAGCGCGTGGAATGACGAGTAAAATGCACTATTAAACTTCTAGGGTAGGGCAAACAGAGACCCGATTAGATCATTTTATATTACGGTTAATATAAGAATTCAGCGTAATTCTGTCACATTTGTTCAACTTACGTAGCTCCTATTTCAGATAGCGTACTGGGCTAGGCGGCAACTTAAAGCGCGTGGAATGGCGAGTAAAATGCACTATTAAACTTCAATGATAGGGCAATCAGAGACCCGATTAGATCATTTTATATTGTGGTTAATTTAAGAATTCAGCGAAATTCTATCACATTTGTTCAATTTACATCGCTCCTATTTCAGATAGCGTATTGGGCTAAGCGGCATCGCAATGCGCATGAAATGGCCAGTAAAATGCACTATTAAACTTCTAGGATAAGGGAAACGGAGACCCGATTAGACCATTTCATATTACGGTTAACATAAGAATTCAGCGTTATTCTATCACATTTGTTCAACTTACGTCGCTCCTATTTCAGATAGCGTACTGGGCTAGGCGGCATCTTAAAGCGCGTGGAATGGCGAGCAAAATGCACTCTTAAACTTCTATGATAGGGCAATCAGAGACACGATTAGATCATTTTATATTTTGGTTAATATAAGAATTCAGCGAAATTCTATCACATTTGTTCAATTTACGTCGCTCCTATTTCAGATAGCGTATTGGGCTAGGCGGCATCTCGAAGCGCAAGATATGGCGAGTAAAATGCACTATTAAACTTCTAGGGTGGGGCAAACAGAGACCAGTTTAGATCACTTTATATTATGGTTAATTTAAGAATTCAGCGAAATTCTATCTCATTTGTACAATTTACGTTGATCCTATTGCAGATAGCGTATTGGGCTAAGCGGCATTTCAAAGCGCATGAAATGGCGAGTAAAATGCACTATTAAACTTCTATGGTAATGCAAACAGAGACCCGATTAGATCATTTTATATTACGGTTAATATAAGAATTCAGCGTAATTCTATCACATTTGTTCAACATACGTCGCTCCTATTTCAGATCGTGTACTGGGCTAGGCGGCATCTAAAAGCGCGTGGAAGGGCGAGTAGAATGCACTACTAAACTTCTATGATAGGGCAATCAGAGTCCCGTTTAGATCATTTTATATTTTGTTTAATATAAGATTTCAGGGAAATTCTATCACATTTGTTCAATTTACGTCGCTCCTATTTCAGATAGCTATTGGGCTAAGCGGCATCTCAAAGCGCATGAAATGACGAGAGAAATGCACTATTAAACTTCTTGGGTAGGGCGAACAGAGACCCGATTACATCATTTTATATTATGGTTAATTTAAGAATTCAGCAAAATTCTATCACATTTGTTCAATTTACGTCGCTCCTATTTCAGATAGCGTATTGGGCTAGGCGGCATCTTAAAGCGCGTGGAATGACGAGTAAAATGCACTATTAAACTTCTATGATAGGGCAATCAGAGACCCGATTAGATCATTTTATATTATTGTTAATTTAAGAATTCAGCGAAATTCTATCACATTTGTTCAACATACGTCGCTCCTATTTCAGATAGTGTACTGGGCTAGGCGGCATCTTAAAGCGCGTGGAATGACGAGTAAAATGCACTATTAAACTTCTAGGGTAGGGCAAACAGAGACCCGATTAGATCATTTTATATTACGGTTAATATAAGAATTCAGCGTAATTCTGTCACATTTGTTCAACTTACGTAGCTCCTATTTCAGATAGCGTACTGGGCTAGGCGGCAACTTAAAGCGCGTGGAATGGCGAGTAAAATGCACTATTAAACTTCAATGATAGGGCAATCAGAGACCCGATTAGATCATTTTATATTGTGGTTAATTTAAGAATTCAGCGAAATTCTATCACATTTGTTCAATTTACATCGCTCCTATTTCAGATAGCGTATTGGGCTAAGCGGCATCGCAATGCGCATGAAATGGCCAGTAAAATGCACTATTAAACTTCTAGGATAAGGGAAACGGAGACCCGATTAGACCATTTCATATTACGGTTAACATAAGAATTCAGCGTTATTCTATCACATTTGTTCAACTTACGTCGCTCCTATTTCAGATAGCGTACTGGGCTAGGCGGCATCTTAAAGCGCGTGGAATGGCGAGCAAAATGCACTCTTAAACTTCTATGATAGGGCAATCAGAGACACGATTAGATCATTTTATATTTTGGTTAATATAAGAATTCAGCGAAATTCTATCACATTTGTTCAATTTACGTCGCTCCTATTTCAGATAGCGTATTGGGCTAGGCGGCATCTCGAAGCGCAAGATATGGCGAGTAAAATGCACTATTAAACTTCTAGGGTGGGGCAAACAGAGACCAGTTTAGATCACTTTATATTATGGTTAATTTAAGAATTCAGCGAAATTCTATCTCATTTGTACAATTTACGTTGATCCTATTGCAGATAGCGTATTGGGCTAAGCGGCATTTCAAAGCGCATGAAATGGCGAGTAAAATGCACTATTAAACTTCTATGGTAATGCAAACAGAGACCCGATTAGATCATTTTATATTACGGTTAATATAAGAATTCAGCGTAATTCTATCACATTTGTTCAACATACGTCGCTCCTATTTCAGATATTGTACTGGGCTAGGCGGCATCTAAAAGCGCGTGGAAGGGCGAGTAAAATGCACTACTAAACTTCTATGATAGGGCAATCAGAGTCCCGTTTAGATCATTTTATATTTTGTTTAATATAAGATTTCAGGGAAATTCTATCACATTTGTTCAATTTACGTCGCTCCTATTTCAGATAGCAATTGGGCTAAGCGGCATCTGAAAGCGCATGAAATGACGAGAGAAATGCACTATTAAACTTCTTGGGTAGGGCGAACAGAGGTCCGATTACATCATTTTATATTATGGTTAATTTAAGAATGCAGCAAAATTCTATCACATTTGTTCAATTTACGTCGCTCCTATTTCAGATAGCGTATTGGGCTAGGCGGCATCATAAAGGGCGTGAAATGACGAGTAAAATGCACTATTAAACTTCTATGATAGGGCAATCAGAGACCCGATTAGATCATTTTATATTATTGTTAATTTAAGAATTCAGCGAAATTCTATCACATTTGTTCAACATACGTCGCTCCTATTTCAGATAGTGTACTGGGCTAGGCGGCATCTTAAAGCGCGTGGAATGACGAGTAAAATGCACTATTAAACTTCTAGGGTAGGGCAAACAGAGACCCGATTAGATCATTTTATATTACGGTTAATATAAGAATTCAGCGTTATTCTATCACATTTGTTCAACTTACGTCGCTCCTATTTCAGATAGCGTACTGGGCTAGGCGGCATCTTAAAGCGCGTGGAATGGCGAGCAAAATGCACTCTTAAACTTCTATGATAGGGCAATCAGAGACACGATTAGATCATTTTATATTTTGGTTAATATAAGAATTCAGCGAAATTCTATCACATTTGTTCAATTTACGTCGCTCCTATTTCAGATAGCGTATTGGGCTAGGCGGCATCTCGAAGCGCAAGATATGGCGAGTAAAATGCACTATTAAACTTCTAGGGTGGGGCAAACAGAGACCAGTTTAGATCACTCTATATTATGGTTAATTTAAGAATTCAGCGA
Source organism: Macropis europaea (assembly GCA_916610135.2). Lineage (NCBI taxonomy): Eukaryota > Metazoa > Arthropoda > Insecta > Hymenoptera > Melittidae > Macropis > Macropis europaea. The sequence continues at coordinate 22,584 of CAKAJE020002135.1, forward strand.
AATTCTATCTCATTTGTACAATTTACGTTGATCCTATTGCAGATAGCGTATTGGGCTAAGCGGCATTTCAAAGCGCATGAAATGGCGAGTAAAATGCACTATTAAACTTCTATGGTAATGCAAACAGAGACCCGATTAGATCATTTTATATTACGGTTAATATAAGAATTCAGCGTAATTCTATCACATTTGTTCAACATACGTTGCTCCTATTTCAGATAGTGTACTGGGCTAGGCGGCATCTAAAAGCGCGTGGAAGGGCGAGTAGAATGCACTACTAAACTTCTATGATAGGGCAATCAGAGTCCCGTTTAGATCATTTTATATTTTGTTTAATATAAGATTTCAGGGAAATTCTATCACATTTGTTCAATTTACGTCGCTCCTATTTCAGATAGCTATTGGGCTAAGCGGCATCTCAAAGCGCATGAAATGACGAGAGAAGCGCACTATTAAACTTCTTGGGTAGGGCGAACAGAGACCCGATTACATCATTTTATATTATGGTTAATTTAAGAATTCAGCAAAATTCTATCACATTTGTTCAATTTACGTCGCTCCTATTTCAGATAGCGTATTGGGCTAGGCGGCATCTTAAAGCGCGTGGAATGACGAGTAAAATGCACTATTAAACTTCTATGATAGGGCAATCAGAGACCCGATTAGATCATTTTATATTATTGTTAATTTAAGAATTCAGCGAAATTCTATCACATTTGTTCAACATACGTCGCTCCTATTTCAGATAGTGTACTGGGGTAGGCGGCATCTTAAAGCGCGTGGAATGACGAGTAAAATGCACTATTAAACTTCTAGGGTAGGGCAAACAGAGACCCGATTAGATCATTTTATATTACGGTTAATATAAGAATTCAGCGTAATTCTGTCACATTTGTTCAACTTACGTAGCTCCTATTTCAGATAGCGTACTGGGCTAGGCGGCAACTTAAAGCGCGTGGAATGGCGAGTAAAATGCACTATTAAACTTCTATGTTAGGGCAATCAGAGACCCGATTAGATCATTTTATATTTTGGTTAATATAAGAATTCAGCGAAATTCTATCACATTTGTTTAATTTACGTCGCTCCTATTTCAGATAGCGTATTGGGATAAGCGGCATCTCAAAGCGCATGAAATGCCGAGTAAAATGCGCTATTAAACTTCTAGGGTAGGGCATTCAAAGACCCGATTAGATCATTTTATATTATGGTTAATTTAAGAATTCAGCAAAATTCTATCACATTTGTTCAATTTACGTCGTTCCTAATTCAGATAGCGTACTGGGCTAGGCGGCATCTTAAAGCGTGTGTAATGGCGAGTAAAATGCACTATTAAACTTCTATGATAGGGCAATCAGAGACCCGATTAGATCATTTTATATTTTGGTTAATATAAGAATTCAGCGAAATTCTATCACATTTGTTCAATTTACGTCGCTCCAATTTCAGATAGCTTATTGGGCTAAGCGGCATCGCAAAGCGCATGAATTGACGAGTGAAATGCACTATTAAACTTCTTGGGTAGGGCGAACAAAGACCCGATTAGATCATTTTACATTAAGGTTAATATAAGAATTCAGCGAAATTCTATCACATTTGTTCAATTTACATCGCTCCTATTTCGGATAGCGACTTGTGCTATGCGGCATCTCAAAGCGCAGGAAATGGCGAGTAAAATGCACCATTAAACTTCTAGGGTAGGGCAAACAGAGACCCCATTAGATCATTTTATATTATGGTTAATTTAAGAATTCAGCGAAATTCTCTCACATTTGTTCAATTTACGTCGCTGATATTTCAGATAGCGTATTGGGCTAAGCGGCATCTCAAAGCGCAAGAAATGGCGAGTCAAATGCACTATTAAACTTGTAGGGTAGGGCAAACAGAGACCCGATTAGGTCATTTCATATTATGGTTAATTTAAGAATTCAGAAAAATTCTATCACATTTGTTCAATTTACGTCGCTCCTATTTCAGATAGCGTTCCCGGATAGGCGGCATCTTAAAGCGCGAGGAATGGCGAGTAAAATGCACTATTAGACTTCTATGATAGGGCAATCGGAGACCCGATTAGATCATTTTATATTTTGATTAATATAAGAATTCAGCGAAATTCTATCACATTTGTTTAATTTACGTCGCTCCTATTTCAGATAGCGTATTGGGCTAAGCGGCATCTCAAAGCGCATGAAATGGCGAGTAAAATGCACTATTAAACTTCTAGGGTAGGGCAATCAGAGACCCGATTAGATCATTTTATATTTTGGTTAATATAAGTATCCAGCGAAATTCTATCACATTTGTTCAATTTACGTCGCTCCTATTTCAGATAGCGTATTCGGCTAAGCGGCATCTCAAAGCGCATGAAATGGCGAGTAAAATGCACTATTAAACTTCTAGGGCATGGTGAACAGAGACCCGATTAGATCATTTTACATTAAGGTTAATATAAGTATTCAGGGAACTTCTATCACATTTGTTCAATTTACGTCGCTCCTATTTCAGACAGCTTATTGGGCTAAGCGGCATCTCAAAGCGCATGAAATGACGAGTAAAATGCACTATTAAACTTCTAGGGTAGGGCAATCAGAGACCCGATTAGATCATTTTATATTATGGTTAATTTAAGAATTCAGCAAAATTCTATCACATTTGTTCAATTTACGTCGCTCCTATTTCAGATAGCGTATTGGGCTATGCGGCATCTCAAAGCGCATGAAATGACGAGAGAAATGCACTATTAAACTTCTTGGGTAGGGCGAACAGAGACCCGATTACATCATTTTATATTATGGTTAATTTAAGAATTCAGCAAAATTCTATCACATTTGTTCAATTTACGTCGCTCCTATTTCAGATAGCGTACTGGGCTACGCGGTATCTTAAAGCGCGTTGAATGGCGAGTAAAATGCACTATTAAACTTCTAGGATAAGGCAAACGGAGACCCGATTAGACCATTTTATATTACGGTTAATATAAAATTTCAGGGAAATTCTATCACATTTGTTCAATTTACGTCGCTCCTATTTCAGAAAGCGTACTCGGATAGGCGGCATCTTAAAGCGCGTGGAATGGCGAGTAAAATGCACTATTAAACTTCTCGGGTAATGCAAACAGAGACCCGATTAGATCATTTTATATTACGGTTAATATAAAATTTCAGGGAAATTCTATCACATTTGTTCAATTTACGTCGCTCCTATTTCAGATAGCTGTTGGGCTAAGCGGCATCTCAAAGCGCATGAAATGACGAGAGAAATGCACTATTAAACTTCTTGGGTAGGGCGAACAGAGACCCGATTACATCATTTTATATTATGGTTAATATAAGAATTCAGCGAAATTCTATCACATTTGTTCAATTTGCGTCGCTCGTATTTCAGATAGCGTATTGGGCTAAGCGGCATCTCAAAGCGCATGAAATGACGAATAAAATGCACTATTAAGCTTGTACGCTAGGGCGTACACAGACCCGATTAGATCATTTAACATTATGGTAAATAAAAGAATTCAGCGAAATTCTATCACATTTGTTCAATTTACGTCGCTCCTATTTCAGATAGCGTACTGGGCTAGGCGGCATCTCAAAGCGCATGAAATGACGAGTAAAATGCACTATTAAACTTCGAGGGTAATGCAAACAGAGACCCGATTAGATCATTTTATATTACGGTTAATATAAGATTTCAGGGAAATTCTATCACATTTTTTCAATTTACGTCGCTCCTATTTCAGATAGCTATTGGGCTAAGCGGCATCTCAAAGCGCATGAAATGACGAGAGAAATGCACTATTAAACTTCTTGGGTAGGGCGAGCAGAGACGCGATTACATCATTTTATATTATGGTTAATATAAGAATTCAGCGATATTCTATCGCATTTGTTCAATTCGCGTCGCTCCTATTTCAGATAGCGTATTAGGCTAAGCGGCATCTCAAAGCGCATGAAATGACGAATAAAACGCACTATTAAGCTTCTACGCTAGGGCGAACAGAGACCCGATTAGATCATTTTATATTACGGTTAATATAAGAAATCAGCGTAATTCTGTCACATTCGTTCAACTTACGTAGCTCCTATTTCAGATAGCGTACTGGGCTAGGCGGCATCTTAAAGCGTGTGTAATGGCGAGTAAAATGCACTATTAAACTTCTATGATAGGGCAATCAGAGACCCATTTAGATCATTTTATATTTTGGTTAATATAACAATTCAGCGAAATTCTATCACATTTGTTCAATTTACGTCGCTCCAATTTCAGATAGCTTATTGGGCTAAGCGGCATCGCAAAGCGCATGAATTGACGAGTGAAATGCACTATTAAACTTCTTGGGTAGGGCGAACAAAGACCCGATTAGATCATTTTACATTAAGGTTAATATAAGAATTCAGCGAAATTCTATCACATTTGTTCAATTTACGTTGCTCCTATTTCAGATAGCGTATTGGGCTAAGCGGCATCTCAAAGCGCAAGAAATGGCGAGTAAAATGCACTATTAAACTTCTATGGTAATGCAAACAGAGACCCGATTAGATCATTTTATATTACGGTTAATATAAGAATTCAGCGTAATTCTATCACATTTGTTCAACATACGTCGCTCCTATTTCAGATATTGTACTGGGCTAGGCGGCATCTAAAAGCGCGTGGAAGGGCGAGTAAAATGCACTACTAAACTTCTATGATAGGGCAATCAGAGTCCCGTTTAGATCATTTTATATTTTGTTTAATATAAGATTTCAGGGAAATTCTATCACATTTGTTCAATTTACGTCGCTCCTATTTCAGATAGCTATTGGTCTAAGCGGCATCTGAAAGCGCATGAAATGACGAGAGAAATGCACTATTAAACTTCTTGGGTAGGGCGAACAGAGACCCGATTACATCATTTTATATTATGGTTAATTTAAGAATGCAGCAAAATTCTATCACATTTGTTCGATTTACGTCGCTCCTATTTCAGATAGCGTATTGGGCTAGGCGGCATCTTAAAGCGCGTGGAATGACGAGTAAAATGCACTATTAAACTTCTATGATAGGGCAATCAGAGACCCGATTAGATCATTTTATATTATTGTTAATTTAAGAATTCAGCGAAATTCTATCACATTTGTTCAACATACGTCGCTCCTATTTCAGATAGTGTACTGGGCTAGGCGGCATCTTAAAGCGCGTGGAATGACGAGTAAAATGCACTATTAAACTTCTAGGGTAGGGCAAACAGAGACCCGATTATATCATTTTATATTACGGTTAATATAAGAATTCAGCGTAATTCTGTCACATTTGTTCAACTTACGTAGCTCCTATTTCAGATACCATACTGGGCTAGGCGGCAACTTAAAGCGCGCGGAATGGCGAGTAAAATGCACTATTAAACTTCAATGATAGGGCAATCAGAGACCCGATTAGATCATTTTATATTGTGGTTAATTTAAGAATTCAGCGAAATTCTATCACATTTGTTCAATTTACATCGCTCCTATTTCAGATAGCGTATTGGGCTAAGCGGCATCGCAATGCGCATGAAATGGCCAGTAAAATGCACTATTAAACTTCTAGGATAAGGCAAACGGAGACCCGATTAGACCATTTCATATTACGGTTAACATAAGAATTCAGCGTTATTCTATCACATTTGTTCAACTTACGTCGCTCCTATTTCAGATAGCGTACTGGGCTAGGCGGCATCTTAAAGCGCGTGGAATGGCGAGCAAAATGCACTCTTAAACTTCTATGATAGGGCAATCAGAGACCCGATTAGATCATTTTATATTTTGGTTAATATAAGAATTCAGCGAAATTCTATCACATTTGTTCAATTTACGTCGCTCCTATTTCAGATAGCGTATTGGGCTAAGCGGCATCTCGAAGCGCAAGATATGGCGAGTAAAATGCACTATTAAACTTCTAGGGTGGGGCAAACAGAGACCAGTTTAGATCACTTTATATTATGGTTAATTTAAGAATTCAGCGAAATTCTATCTCATTTGTACAATTTACGTTGACCCTATTGCAGATAGCGTATTGGGCTAAGCGGCATTTCAAAGCGCATGAAATGGCGAGTAAAATGCACTATTAAACTTCTATGGTAATGCAAACAGAGACCCGATTAGATCATTTTATATTACGGTTAATATAAGAATTCAGCGTAATTCTAACACATTTGTTCAACATACGTCGCTCCTATTTCAGATAGTGTACTGGGCTAGGCGGCATCTAAAAGCGCGTGGAAGGGCGAGTAAAATGCACTACTAAACTTCTATGATAGGGCAATCAGAGTCCCGTTAGATCATTTTATATTTTGTTTAATATAAGATTTCAGGGAAATTCTATCACATTTGTTCAATTTACGTCGCTCCTATTTCAGATAGCTATTGGGCTAAGCGGCATCTCAAAGCGCATGAAATGACGAGAGAAATGCACTATTAAACTTCTTGGGTAGGGCGAACAGAGACCCGATTACATCATTTTATATTACGGCTAATATAAGAATTCAGCGTAATTCTGTCACATTTGTTCAACTTACGTAGCTCCTATTTCAGATAGCGTACTGGGCTAGGCGGCAACTTAAAGCGCGTGGAATGGCGAGTAAAATGCACTATTAAACTTCAATGATAGGGCAATCAGAGACCCGATTAGATCATTTTATATTGTGGTTAATTCAAGAATTCAGCGAAATTCTATCACATTTGTTCAATTTACATCGCTCCTATTTCAGATAGCGTATTGGGCTAAGCGGCATCGCAATGCGCATGAAATGGCCAGTAAAATGCACTATTAAACTTCTAGGATAAGGCAAACGGAGACCCGATTAGACCATTTCATATTACGGTTAACATAAGAATTCAGCGTTATTCTATCACATTTGTTCAACTTACGTCGCTCCTATTTCAGATAGCGTACTGGGCTAGGCGGCATCTTAAAGCGCGTGGAATGGCGAGCAAAATGCACTCTTAAACTTCTATGATAGGGCAATCAGTGACCCGATTAGATCATTTTATATTTTGGTTAATATAAGGATTCAGCGAAATTCTATCACATTTGTTCAATTTACGTCGCTCCTATTTCAGATAGCGTATTGGGCTAAGCGGCATCTCGAAGCGCAAGATATGGCGAGTAAAATGCACTATTAAACTTCTAGGGTGGGGCAAACAGAGACCAGTTTAGATCACTTTATATTATGGTTATTTAAGAATTCAGCGAAATTCTATCTCATTTGTACAATTTACGTTGATCCTATTGCAGATAGCGTATTGGGCTGAGCGGCATTTCAAAGCGCATGAAATGGCGAGTAAAATGCACTATTAAACTTCTATGGTAATGCAAACAGAGACCCGATTAGATCATTTTATATTACGGTTAATATAAGAATTCAGCGTAATTCTATCACATTTGTTCAACATACGTCGCTCCTATTTCAGATAGTGTACTGGGCTTGGCGGCATCTAAAAGCGCGTGGAAGGGCGAGTAGAATGCACTACTAAACTTCTATGATAGGGCAATCAGAGTCCCGTTTAGATCATTTTATATTTTGTTTAATATAAGATTTCAGGGAAATTCTATCACATTTGTTCAATTTACGTCGCTCCTATTTCAGATAGCTATTGGGCTAAGCGGCATCTCAAAGCGCATGAAATGACGAGAGAAATGCACTATTAAACTTCTTGGGTAGGGCGAACAGAGACCCGATTACATCATTTTATATTATGGTTAATTTAAGAATTCAGCAGAATTCTATCACATTTGTTCAATTTACGTCGCTCCTATTTCAGATAGCGTATTGGGCTAGGCGGCATCTTAAAGCGTGTGTAATGGCGAGTAAAATGCACTATTATACTTCTATGATAGGGCAATCAGAGACCCGATTAGATCATTTCATATTTTGGTTAATATAAGAATTCAGCGAAATTCTATCACATTTGTTCAACATACGTCGCTCCTATTTCAGATAGTGTACTGGGCTAGGCGGCATCTTAAAGCGCGTGGAATGACGAGTAAAATGCACTATTAAACTTCTAGGGTAGGGCAAACAGAGACCCGATTAGATCATTTTATATTACGGTTAATATAAGAATTCAGCGTAATTCTGTCACATTTGTTCAACTTACGTAGCTCCTATTTCAGATAGCGTACTGGGCTAGGCGGCAACTTAAAGCGCGTGGAATGGCGAGTAAAATGCACTATTAAACTTCAATGATAGGGCAATCAGAGACCCGATTAGATCATTTTATATTGCGGTTAATTTAAGTATTCAGCGAAATTCTATCACATTTGTTCAATTTACATCGCTCCTATTTCAGATAGCGTATTGGGATAAGCGGCATCTCAAAGCGCATGAAATGCCGAGTAAAATGCGCTATTAAACTTCTAGGGTAGGGCATTCAAAGACCCGATTAGATCATTTTATATTATGGTTAATTTAAGAATTCAGCAAAATTCTATCACATTTGTTCAATTTACGTCGTTCCTATTTCAGATAGCGTACTGGGCTAGGCGGCATCTTAAAGCGTGTGTAATGGCGAGTAAAATGCACTATTAAACTTCTATGATAGGGCAATCAGAGACCCGATTAGATCATTTTATATTTTGGTTAATATAAGAATTCAGCGAAATTCTATCACATTTGTTCAATTTACGTCGCTCCAATTTCAGATAGCTTATTGGGCTAAGCGGCATCGCAAAGCGCATGAATTGACGAGTGAAATGCACTATTAAACTTCTTGGGTAGGGCGAACAAAGACCCGATTAGATCATTTTACATTAAGGTTAATATAAGAATTCAGCGAAATTCTATCACATTTGTTCAATTTACGTTGCTCCTATTTCAGATAGCGTATTGGGCTAAGCGGCATCTCAAAGCGCAAGAAATGGCGAGTAAAATGCACTATTAAACTTCTATGGTAATGCAAACAGAGACCCGATTAGATCATTTTATATTACGGTTAATATAAGAATTCAGCGTAATTCTATCACATTTGTTCAACATACGTCGCTCCTATTTCAGATATTGTACTGGGCTAGGCGGCATCTAAAAGCGCGTGGAAGGGCGAGTAAAATGCACTACTAAACTTCTATGATAGGGCAATCAGAGTCCCGTTTAGATCATTTTATATTTTGTTTAATATAAGATTTCAGGGAAATTCTATCACATTTGTTCAATTTACGTCGCTCCTATTTCAGATAGCTATTGGTCTAAGCGGCATCTGAAAGCGCATGAAATGACGAGAGAAATGCACTATTAAACTTCTTGGGTAGGGCGAACAGAGACCCGATTACATCATTTTATATTATGGTTAATTTAAGAATGCAGCAAAATTCTATCACATTTGTTCAATTTACGTCGCTCCTATTTCAGATAGCGTATTGGGCTAGGCGGCATCTTAAAGCGCGTGGAATGACGAGTAAAATGCACTATTAAACTTCTATGATAGGGCAATCAGAGACCCGATTAGATCATTTTATATTATTGTTAATTTAAGAATTCAGCGAAATTCTATCACATTTGTTCAACATACGTCGCTCCTATTTCAGATAGTGTACTGGGCTAGGCGGCATCTTAAAGCGCGTGGAATGACGAGTAAAATGCACTATTAAACTTCTAGGGTAGGGCAAACAGAGACCCGATTAGATCATTTTATATTACGGTTAATATAAGAATTCAGCGTAATTCTGTCACATTTGTTCAACTTACGTAGCTCCTATTTCAGATAGCGTACTGGGCTAGGCGGCAACTTAAAGCGCGTGGAATGGCGAGTAAAATGCACTATTAAACTTCAATGCAATCAGAGACCCGATTAGATCATTTTATATTGTGGTTAATTTAAGAATTCAGCGAAATTCTATCACATTTGTTCAATTTACATCGCTCCTATTTCAGATAGCGTATTGGGCTAAGCGGCATCCAATGCGCATGAAATGGCCAGTAAAATGCACTATTAAACTTCTAGGATAAGGCAAACGGAGACCCGATTAGACCATTTCATATTACGGTTAACATAAGAATTCAGCGTTATTCTATCACATTTGTTCAACTTACGTCGCTCCTATTTCAGATAGCGTACTGGGCTAGGCGGCATCTTAAAGCGCGTGGAATGGCGAGCAAAATGCACTCTTAAACTTCTATGATAGGGCAATCAGAGACCCGATTAGATCATTTTATATTTTGGTTAATATAAGAATTCAGCGAAATTCTATCACATTTGTTCAATTTACGTCGCTCCTATTTCAGATAGCGTATTGGGCTAAGCGGCATCTCGAAGCGCAAGATATGGCGAGTAAAATGCACTATTAAACTTCTAGGGTGGGGCAAACAGAGACCAGTTTAGATCACTTTATATTATGGTTAATTTAAGAATTCAGCGAAATTCTATCTCATTTGTACAATTTACGTTGAGCCTATTGCAGATAGCGTATTGGGCTAAGCGGCATTTCAAAGCGCATGAAATGGCGAGTAAAATGCACTATTAAACTTCTATGGTAATGCAAACAGAGACCCGATTAGATCATTTTATATTACGGTTAATATAAGAATTCAGCGTAATTCTATCACATTTGTTCAACATACGTCGCTCCTATTTCAGATAGTGTACTGGGCTAGGCGGCATCTAAAAGCGCGTGGAAGGGCGAGTAAAATGCACTACTAAACTTCTATGATAGGGCAATCAGAGTTCCGTTTAGATCATTTTATATTTTGTTTAATATAAGATTTCAGGGAAATTCTATCACATTTGTTCAATTTACGTCGCTCCTATTTCAGATAGCTATTGGGCTAAGCGGCATCTCAAAGCGCATGAAATGACGAGAGAAATGCACTATTAAACTTCTTGGGTAGGGCGAACAGAGACCCGATTACATCATTTTATATTACGGCTAATATAAGAATTCAGCGTAATTCTGTCACATTTGTTCAACTTACGTAGCTCCTATTTCAGATAGCGTACTGGGCTAGGCGGCAACTTAAAGCGCGTGGAATGGCGAGTAAAATGCACTATTAAACTTCAATGATAGGGCAATCAGAGACCCGATTAGATCATTTTATATTGTGGTTAATTCAAGAATTCAGCGAAATTCTATCACATTTGTTCAATTTACATCGCTCCTATTTCAGATAGCGTATTGGGCTAAGCGGCATCGCAATGCGCATGAAATGGCCAGTAAAATGCACTATTAAACTTCTAGGATAAGGCAAACGGAGACCCGATTAGACCATTTCATATTACGGTTAACATAAGAATTCAGCGTTATTCTATCACATTTGTTCAACTTACGTCGCTCCTATTTCAGATAGCGTACTGGGCTAGGCGGCATCTTAAAGCGCGTGGAATGGCGAGCAAAATGCACTCTTAAACTTCTATGATAGGGCAATCAGTGACCCGATTAGATCATTTTATATTTTGGTTAATATAAGGATTCAGCGAAATTCTATCACATTTGTTCAATTTACGTCGCTCCTATTTCAGATAGCGTATTGGGCTAAGCGGCATCTCGAAGCGCAAGATATGGCGAGTAAAATGCACTATTAAACTTCTAGGGTGGGGCAAACAGAGACCAGTTTAGATCACTTTATATTATGGTTAATTTAAGAATTCAGCGAAATTCTATCTCATTTGTACAATTTACGTTGATCCTATTGCAGATAGCGTATTGGGCTGAGCGGCATTTCAAAGCGCATGAAATGGCGAGTAAAATGCACTATTAAACTTCTATGGTAATGCAAACAGAGACCCGATTAGATCATTTTATATTACGGTTAATATAAGAATTCAGCGTAATTCTATCACATTTGTTCAACATACGTCGCTCCTATTTCAGATAGTGTACTGGGCTAGGCGGCATCTAAAAGCGCGTGGAAGGGCGAGTAGAATGCACTACTAAACTTCTATGATAGGGCAATCAGAGTCCCGTTTAGATCATTTTATATTTTGTTTAATATAAGATTTCAGGGAAATTCTATCACATTTGTTCAATTTACGTCGCTCCTATTTCAGATAGCTATTGGGCTAAGCGGCATCTCAAAGCGCATGAAATGACGAGAGAAATGCACTATTAAACTTCTTGGGTAGGGCGAACAGAGACCCGATTACATCATTTTATATTATGGTTAATTTAAGAATTCAGCAGAATTCTATCACATTTGTTCAATTTACGTCGCTCCTATTTCAGATAGCGTATTGGGCTAGGCGGCATCTTAAAGCGTGTGTAATGGCGAGTAAAATGCACTATTATACTTCTATGATAGGGCAATCAGAGACCCGATTAGATCATTTCATATTTTGGTTAATATAAGAATTCAGCGAAATTCTATCACATTTGTTCAACATACGTCGCTCCTATTTCAGATAGTGTACTGGGCTAGGCGGCATCTTAAAGCGCGTGGAATGACGAGTAAAATGCACTATTAAACTTCTAGGGTAGGGCAAACAGAGACCCGATTAGATCATTTTATATTACGGTTAATATAAGAATTCAGCGTAATTCTGTCACATTTGTTCAACTTACGTAGCTCCTATTTCAGATAGCGTACTGGGCTAGGCGGCAACTTAAAGCGCGTGGAATGGCGAGTAAAATGCACTATTAAACTTCAATGATAGGGCAATCAGAGACCCGATTAGATCATTTTATATTGCGGTTAATTTAAGTATTCAGCGAAATTCTATCACATTTGTTCAATTTACATCGCTCCTATTTCAGATAGCGTATTGGGATAAGCGGCATCTCAAAGCGCATGAAATGCCGAGTAAAATGCGCTATTAAACTTCTAGGGTAGGGCATTCAAAGACCCGATTAGATCATTTTATATTATGGTTAATTTAAGAATTCAGCAAAATTCTATCACATTTGTTCAATTTACGTCGTTCCTATTTCAGATAGCGTACTGGGCTAGGCGGCATCTTAAAGCGTGTGTAATGGCGAGTAAAATGCACTATTAAACTTCTATGATAGGGCAATCAGAGACCCGATTAGATCATTTTATATTTTGGTTAATATAAGAATTCAGCGAAATTCTATCACATTTGTTCAATTTACGTCGCTCCAATTTCAGATAGCTTATTGGGCTAAGCGGCATCGCAAAGCGCATGAATTGACGAGTGAAATGCACTATTAAACTTCTTGGGTAGGGCGAACAAAGACCCGATTAGATCATTTTACATTAAGGTTAATATAAGAATTCAGCGAAATTCTATCACATTTGTTCAATTTACATCGCTCCTATTTCGGATAGCGACTTGTGCTAAGCGGCATCTCAAAGCGCAGGAAATGGCGAGTAAAATGCACTATTAAACTTCTAGGGTGGGGCAAACAGAGACCCGAATAGGTCATTTCATATTATGGTTAATTTAAGAATTCAGAAAAATTCTATCACATTTGTTCAATTTACGTCGCTCCTATTTCAGATAGCGTACCCGGATAGGCGGCATCTTAAAGCGCGTGGAATGGCGAGTAAAATGCACTATTAAACTTCTATGATAGGGCAATCAGAGACCCGATTAGATCATTTTATATTTTGGTTAATATAAGAATTCAGCGAAATTCTATCACATTTGTTCAATTAACGTCGCTCCAATTTCAGATAGCTTATTGGGCTAAGCGGCATCGCAAAGCGCATGAATTGACGAGTGAAATGCACTATTAAACTTCTTGGGTAGGGCGAACAAAGACCCGATTAGATCATTTTACATTAAGGTTAATATAAGAATTCAGCGAAATTCTATCACATTTGTTCAATTTACATCGCTCCTATTTCAGATAGCGACTTGTGCTATGCGGCATCTCAAAGCGCAGGAAATGGCGAGTAAAATGCACCATTAAACTTCTAGGGTAGGGCAAACAGAGACCCCATTAGATCATTTTATATTGTGGTTAATTTAAGAATTCAGCGAAATTCTCTCACATTTGTTCAATTTACGTCGCTGACATTTCAGATAGCGTATTGGGCTAAGCGGCATCTCAAAGCGCAAGAAATGGCGAGTAAAATGTACTATTAAACTTCTAGGGTAGGGCAAACACAGACCCGATTAGGTCATTTCATATTATGGTTAATTTAAGAATTCGGAAAAATTCTATCACATTTGTTCAATTTACGTCGCTCCTATTTCAGATAGCGTACCCGGATACGCGGCATCTTAAAGCGCGAGGAATGGCGAGTAGAATGCACTATTAAACTTCTATGATAGGGCAATCAGAGACCCGATTAGATCATTTTATATTTTGGTTAATATAAGAATTCAGCGAAATTCTATCACATTTGTTCAATTTACGTCGCTCCAATTTCAGATAGCTTATTGGGCTAAGCGGCATCGCAAAGCGCATGAAATGGCGAGTGAAATGCACTATTAAACTTCTTGGGTAGGGCGAACAGAGAGCCGATTACATCATTTTATATTACGGTTAATATAAGAATTCAGCGTAATTCTATCACATTTGTTCAACTTACGTCGCTCCTATTTCAGATAGCGTACTGGGCTAGGCGGCATCTTAAAACGCGAAGAATGGCGAGTAAAATGCACTACTAAACTTCTATGATACGGCAATCAGAGAGCCGATTAGATCATTTTATATTTTGGTTAATATAACAATTCAGCGAAATTCTATCACAATTGTTCTATTTACGTCGCTCCTATTTCAGATTGCGTATTGGGCTAAGCGGCATCTCAAAGCGCATGTAAATGTCGAGTGAAATGCACTATTAAACTTCTAGGGTAGGGCGAACAGAGACCCGATTAGATCATTTTATATTATGGTTAATTTAAGAATTCAGCAAAATTCTATCACATTTGTTCAATTTACGTCGCTCCTATCTCAGATAGCGTACTGGGCTAGGCGGCATCTTAAAGCGCGTGGAGTGGAGAGTAAACTGCACTATTAATCTTCTATGATAGGGCAATCAGAGACCCGATTAGATCATTTTATATTTTGGTGAATATAAGAATTCAGCGAAATTCTATCACATTTGTTCAATTTACGTCGCTCCTATTTCAGATAGCATATTGGGCTAAGCGGCATCGCAAAGCGCATGAACTGACGAGTGAAATGCACTATTAAACTTCTTGGGTAGGGCGAACAGAGAGCCGATTACATCATTTTATATTATGGTTAATTTAAGAATTCGGCAAAATTCTATCACATTTGTTCAATTTACGTCGCTCCTATTTCAGATAGCATATTGGGCTGAGCGGCATCTCAAAGCGCATGAAATGACGAGTGAAATGCACTATTAAACTTCTAGGGTAGGGCGAACAGAGACTCGATTAGATCATTTTACATTAAGGTTAATATAAGTATTCAGGGAAATTCTATCACATTTGTTCAATTTACATCGCTCCTATTTCAGATAGCGTATTGGGCTAAGCGGCATCTCAAAGCGCATGAAATAGCGAGTAAAATGCACTGTTAAACTTCTAGGGTAAGGCAAACAGAGACCCGATTAGATCATTTCATATTATGGTTTATTTCAGAATTCAGAAAAATTCTATCACATTCGTTCAATTTACGTGGCTCCTATTTCAGATAGCTTATTGGGCTCAGCGGCATCTCAAAGCGCATGAAATGACGAGTGAAATGCACTATTAATCTTCTAGGGTAGGGCGAACAGAGACCCGATTAGATCATTTTACATTAAGGTTAATATAAGAATTCAGCGAGATTCTCTCACATTTGTTCAATTTACGTCGCTGATATTTCAGATAGCGTATTGGGCTAAGCGGCATCTCAAAGCGCCAGAAATGGCAAGTAAAATAAACTATTAAACTTCTAGGGTAGGGCAAACAGAGACCCGATTAGATCATTTTATATTATGGTTAATTTAAGAATTCAGCGAAATTCTATCACATTTGTTCAATTTACGTCGCTCCTATTGCAGATAGCGTATTGGGCTAAGCTGCATCTCAAAGCGCATGAAATGGCGAGTAAAATGCACTATTAAACTTCTAGGGTAAGGCAAACAGAGACCCGATTAGATCATTTTATATTACGGTTAATATAAGAATTCAGCGTAAATCTATCACATTTGTTCAACATACGTCGCTCCTATTTCAGATAGTGTACTGGGCCAGGCGGCATCATAAAGCACGTGGAAGGGCGAGTAAAATGCACTCTTAAACTTCTATGATAGGGCAATCAGAGACCCGATTAGATCATTTTATATTTTGGTTAATATAAGAATTCAGCGAAATTCTATCACATTTGTTCAATTTACATCGCTCCTATTTCAGATAGCGTACTGGGCTAAGCGGCATCTCAAAGCGCATGAAATGACGAGTGAAATGCACTATTAATCTTCTTGGGTAGGGCGAACAGAGACCCGATTAGAACATTTTACATTAAGGTTAATATAAGAATTCAGCGTAATTCTATCACATTTGTTCAACTTACGTCGCTCCTATTTCAGATAGCGTACCGGGCTAGGCGCATCTCAAAGCGCATGAAATGGCGAGTAAAATGCACTACTAAACTTCTATGATAGGGCAATCAGAGTCCCGTTTAGATCATTTTATATTATGGTTAATTTAAGAATTCAGCGAAATTCTACCACATTTGTTCAATTTACATCGCTCCTATTTCAGATAGCGTATTGGGCTAAGCGGCATCTCAATGCGCATGAAATGGCCAGTAAAATGCACTATTAAACTTCTAGGATAAGGCAAACGGAGACCCGATTAGATCATTTTACATTAAGGTTAATATAAGTATTCAGGGAAATTCTATCACGTTTGTTTAATTTACGTCGCTCCTATTTCAGATAGCGTATTGGGCTAAGCGGCATCTCAAAGCGCAAGAAATGGCGAGTAAAATGTACTATTAAACTTCTAGGGTAGGGCAAACAGAGGCCCGGTTAGATCATTTTATATTATGGTTAATTTAAGAATTCAGCGAAATTCTATCACATTTGTTCAATTTACGTCGCTCATGTTGCAGATAGCGTATTGGGCTAAGCGGTATCTCAAAGCGCATGAAATGGCGAGTAAAATGCACTATTAAACTTCTAGGGTAAGGCAAACAGAGACCCGATTAGATCAATTTATATTATGGTGAATTTAAGAATTCAGCAAAATTCTATCACATTTGTTCAATTTACGTCGTTCCTATTTCAGCTAGCGTACTGGGCTAGGCGGCATCTTAAAACGCGAAGAATGGCGAGTAAAATGCACTACTAAACTTCTATGAGACGGCAATCAGAGAGCCGATTACATCATTTTATATTTTGGTTAATATAAGAATTCAGCGAAATTCTATCACATTCGTTCAATTTACGTCGCTCCTATTTCTGTTAGCGTATTGGGCTAAGCGGCATCTCAAAGCGCATGAAATGGCGAGTGAAATGCACTATTAATCTTCTAGGGTAGGGCAATCAGAGACCCCATTAGATCATTTTATATTATGGTTAATTTAAGAATTCAGCGAAATTCTATCACATTTGTTCAATTTACGTCGCTCCTATGTCAGATAGCGTATTGGGCTATGCGGCAGCTCGAAGCGCATGAAATGACGAGTAAAATGCACTGTTAAACTTCTAGGGTGGGGCAAACAGAGACCCGATTAGATCATTTTATATTACGGTTAATATAAGAATTCAGCGAAATTCTATCACATTTGTTCAATTTACGTCGCTCCTATTTCAGATAGCGTACTGGGCTAGGCGGCATCTTAAAGCGCGTGGAATGGCGAGTAAAATGCACTTTTAAACTTCTATGATAGGGCAATCATAGACCCGATTAGATCATTTTATATTTTGGTTAATATAAGAATTCAGCGAGATTCTCTCACATTTGTTCAATTTACGTCGCTGTTATTTCAGATAGCGTATTGGGCTAAGCGGCATCTCAAAGCGCAAGAAATGGCGAGTAAAATGAACTATTAATCTTCTAGGGTAGGGCAATCAGAGACCCGATTCGATCATTTTACATTATGGTTAATTTAAGAATTCAGCAAAATTCTCTCACATTTGTTCAATTTACGTCGCTGATATTTCAGATAGCGTATTGGGCTAAGCGGCATCTCAAAGCGCATGCAATGGCGAATAAAATGCACTATTAAACTTCTATGATAGGGCAATCAGAGACCCGATTAGATCATTTTATATTTTGGTTAATATAAGAATTCAGCGAGATTCTCTCACATTTGTTCAATTTACGTCGCTGATATTTCACATAGCGTCATGGGCTAGGCGGCACCTTAAAGCGCGTGGAATGGCGAGTAAAATGCACTATTAAACTTCTATGATAGGGCAATCAGAGACCCGACTAGATCATTTTATATTTTGGTTAATATAAGAATTCAGCAAAATTCTATCACATTTGTTCAATTTACGTCGCTCCTATTTCAGATAGCTTATTGGGCTAAGCGGCATCGCAAAGCGCATGAAATGACGAGTGAAATGCACTATTAAACTTCTAGGGTAGGGCAAACAGAGACCCGATTAGATCATTTTACATTAAGGTTAATATAAGAATTCAGGGAAATTCTATCACATTTGTTCAACATACGTCGCTCCTATTTCAGATAGCGTACTGGGCTAGGCGGCATCTTAAAGCGCGTGGAATGGCGAGTAAAATGCACTATTAAACTTCTATGATAGGGCAATGAGAGACCCGATTAGATCATTTTATATTTTGGTTAGTATAAGAATTCAGCGAAATTCTATCACATTTGTTCAATTTACGTCGCTCCTACTTCAGATAGCTTATTGGGCTAAGCGGCATCGCAAAGCGCATGAAATGACGAGTGAAATGCACTATTAAACTTCTAGGGTAGGGCAAACAGAGACCCGATTAGATCATTTTATATTACGGTTAATATAAGAATTCAGCGTAATTCTGTCACATTTGTTCAACTTACGTAGCTCCTATTTCCGATAGCGTACTGGGCTAGGCGGCAACTTAAAGCGCGTGGAATGGCGAGTAAAATGCACTATTAAACTTCTATGATAGGGCAATCAGAGACCCGATTAGATCATTTTATATTTTGGTTAATATAAGAATTCAGCGAAATTCTATCACATTTGTTCAATTTACGTCGCTCCTATGTCAGATAGCGTATTGGGCTAAGCGGCATCTCAAAGCGCATGAAATGGCGAGTGAAATGCACTATTAATCTTCTAGGGTAGGGCAATCAGAGACCCCATTAGATCATTTTATATTATGGTTAATTTAAGAATTCAGCGAAATTCTATCACATTTGTTCAATTTACGTCGCTCCTATGTCAGATAGCGTATTGGGCTATGCGGCATCTCGAAGCGCATGAAATGACGAGTAAAATGCACTGTTAAACTTCTAGGGTGGGGCAAACAGAGACCCGATTAGATCATTTTATATTACGGTTAATATAAGAATTCAGCGAAATTCTATCACATTTGTTCAATTTACGTCGCTCCTATTTCAGATAGCGTACTGGGCTAGGCGGCATCTTAAAGCGCGTGGAATGGCGAGTAAAATGCACTTTTAAACTTCTATGATAGGGCAATCATAGACCCGATTAGATCATTTTATATTTTGGTTAATATAAGAATTCAGCGAGATTCTCTCACATTTGTTCAATTTACGTCGCTGTTATTTCAGATAGCGTATTGGGCTAAGCGGCATCTCAAAGCGCAAGAAATGGCGAGTAAAATGAACTATTAATCTTCTAGGGTAGGGCAATCAGAGACCCGATTCGATCATTTTACATTATGGTTAATTTAAGAATTCAGCAAAATTCTCTCACATTTGTTCAATTTACGTCGCTGATATTTCAGATAGCGTATTGGGCTAAGCGGCATCTCAAAGCGCATGCAATGGCGAATAAAATGCACTATTAAACTTCTATGATAGGGCAATCAGAGACCCGATTAGATCATTTTATATTTTGGTTAATATAAGAATTCTGCGAGATTCTCTCACATTTGTTCAATTTACGTCGCTGATATTTCACATAGCGTCATGGGCTAGGCGGCACCTTAAAGCGCGTGGAATGGCGAGTAAAATGCACTATTAAACTTCAATGATAGGGCAATCAGAGACCCGACTAGATCATTTTATATTTTGGTTAATATAAGAATTCAGCGAAATTCTATCACATTTGTTCAATTTACGTCGCTCCTATTTCAGATAGCTTATTGGGCTAAGCGGCATCGCAAAGCGCATGAAATGACGAGTGAAATGCACTATTAAACTTCTAGGGTAGGGCAAACAGAGACCCGATTAGATCATTTTACATTAAGGTTAATATAAGAATTCAGGGAAATTCTATCACATTTGTTCAACATACGTCGCTCCTATTTCAGATAGCGTACTGGGCTAGGCGGCATCTTAAAGCGCGTGGAATGGCGAGTAAAATGCACTATTAAACTTCTATGATAGGGCAATGAGAGACCCGATTAGATCATTTTATATTTTGGTTAGTATAAGAATTCAGCGAAATTCTATCACATTTGTTCAATTTACGTCGCTCCTACTTCAGATAGCTTATTGGGCTAAGCGGCATCGCAAAGCGCATGAAATGACGAGTGAAATGCACTATTAAACTTCTAGGGTAGGGCAAACAGAGACCCGATTAGATCATTTTATATTACGGTTAATATAAGAATTCAGCGTAATTCTGTCACATTTGTTCAACTTACGTAGCTCCTATTTCCGATAGCGTACTGGGCTAGGCGGCAACTTAAAGCGCGTGGAATGGCGAGTAAAATGCACTATTAAACTTCTATGATAGGGCAATCAGAGACCCGATTAGATCATTTTATATTTTGGATAATATAAGAATTCAGCGAAATTCTATCACATTTGTTCAATTTACGTCGCTCCTATGTCAGATAGCGTATTGGGCTAAGCGGCATCTCAAAGCGCATGAAATGGCGAGTGAAATGCACTATTAATCTTCTAGGGTAGGGCAATCAGAGACCCCATTAGATCATTTTATATTATGGTTAATTTAAGAATTCACCGAAATTCTATCACATTTGTTCAATTTACGTCGCTCCTATGTCAGATAGCGTAGTGGGCTATGCGGCGTCTCGAAGCGCATGAAATGACGAGTAAAATGCACTGTTAAACTTCTAGGGTAGGGCAAACAGAGACCCGATTAGATCATTTTATATTACGGTTAATATAAGAATTCAGCGTAATTCTATCACATTTGTTCAACTTACGTCGCTCCTATTTCAGATAGCGTACTGGGCAAAGCGGTATCTCAAAGCGCGTGGAAGGGCGAGTAAAATGCACTACTAAACTTCTATGATAGGGTAATCAGAGACCCGACTAGGTCATTTTATATTTTGGTTAATATAAGAATTCAGCGAAATTCTCTCACATTTGTTCAATTTACGTCGCTGATATTTCAGATAGCGTATTGGACTAAGCGGCATCTCAAAGCGCAAGAAATGTCGAGTAAAATGCACTATTAAACTTCTAGGGTAGGGCAAACAGGGACCCGATAAGATCATTTTATATTATGGTTAATTTAAGAATTCAGCGAAATTCTCTCACATTTGTTCAATTTACGTCGCTGATATTTCAGATAGCGTATTGGGCTAAGCGGCAACTCGAAGCGCGAGAAATGGCGAGTAAAATGCACTATTAAACTTCTAGGGTGGGGCAAACAGAGACCCGATTAGATCATTTTATATTTTGGTTAATATATGTATTCAGCGTAACCTTATCACATTTGTTCAATTTACGTCGCTCCTATTTCAGATAGCGTATTCGGCTAAGCGGCATCTCAACGCGCATGCAATGGCGAATAAAATGCACAGTTAAGCTTCTACGCTAGGGCGAACAGAGACCCGATTAGATCATTTTACGTTATGGTTAATAAAAGAATTAAGCGAAATTCTATCACATTTGATCAATTTACATCGCTCCTATTTCAGATAGCGTATTGGGCTAAGCGGCATCTCAAAGCGCATGAAATGACGAGTCAGATGCACTATTAAACTTCTAGGGTAGGGCAAACAGAGACCCCATTACATCATTTTATATTATGGTTAATTTAAGAATTCAGCGAAATTCTATCACATTTGTTCAATTTACGTCGCTCCTATTTCAGATAGCGTATTGGGCTAAGCGGCATCTTAAAGCGCGTGGAATGGCGAGTAAAATTCACTATTAAACTTCTATGATAGGGCAAACAGAGACCCGATTAGATCATTTTATATTACGGTTAATATAAGAATTCAGCGTAATTCTATCACATTTGTTCAATTTACGTCGCTCCTATTTCAGATAGCGTACTGGGCAAGGCGGTATCTCAAAGCGCGTGGAAGGGCGAGTAAAATGCACTACTAAACTTCTATGATAGGGCAATCAGAGACCCCATTAGATCATTTTATATTATGGTTAATTTAAGAATTCAGCGAAATTCTATCACATTTGTTCAATTTACGTCGCTCCTATTTCAGATAGCGTATTGTGCTATGCGGCATCTCAAAGCGCATGAAATGGCGAGTAAAATGCACTATTAAACTTCTAGGATAAGGCAAACAGAGACCCGATTAGATCATTTTATATTACGGTAAATATAAGAATTCAGCGTAATTCTGTCACATTTGTTCAACTTACGTAGTTCCTATTTCAGATAGCGTACTGGGCTAGGCGGCAACTTAAAGCGCGTGGAATGTCGAGTAAAATACACTATCAAACTTCTATGATAGGGCAATCAGAGACCCGATTAGATCATTTTATATTTTGGTTATTATAAGAATTCAGCGAAATTCTATCACATTTGTTCAATTTACGTCGCTCCTATTTCAGATAGCGTATTGGGCTAAGCGGCATCTCAAAGCGCATGAAATGGCGAGTAAAATGCACTGTTAAACCTCTAGGGTAGGGCAAACAGAGACCCGATTAGATCATTTCATATTATGGTTTATTTAAGAATTCAGAAAAATTCTATCACATTTGTCCAATTTACGTCGCTCCTATTTCAGATAGCTTATTGAGCTAAGCGGCATCTCAAAGCGCATGAAATGACGTGTGAAATGCACTAGTAATCTTCTAGGGTAGGGCGAACAGAGACCCGATTAGATCATTTTACATTAAGGTTAATATAAGAATTCAGCGAGATTCTCTCACATTTGTTCAATTTACGTCGCTGATATTTCAGATAGCGTATTGGGCTAAGCTGCATCTCAAAGCGCAAGAAATGGCGAGTAAAATGTACTATTAAACTTCTAGGGTAGGGCAAACAGAGACCCGATTAGATCATTTTATATTATGGTTAATTTAAGAATTCAGCGAAATTCTATCACATTTGTTCAATTTACGTCGCTCATGTTGCAGATAGCGTATTGGGCTAAGCGGCATCTCAAAGCGCATGAAATGGCGAGTAAAATGCACTATTAAACGTCTAGGGTAAGGCAAACCGAGACCCGATTAGATCATTTAATATTACGGTTAATATAAGAATTCAGCGTAATTATATCACATTTGTTCAACATACGTCGCTCCTATTTCAGATAGTGTACTGGGCTAGGCGGCATCTTAAAGCGCGTGGAAGGGCGAGTAAAATGCACTACTAAACTTCTATGATAGGGCAATCAGAGTCCTGTTTAGATCATTTTATATTTTGTTTAATATAAGATTTCATGGAAATTCTATCACATTTGTTCAATTTACGTCGCTCCTATTTCAGATAGCGTATTGGGCTAAGCGGCATCTCAAAGCGCATGAAATGACGAGAGAAATGCACTATTAAAGTTCTTGAGTAGGGCAAACAGTGACCCGATTATATTATTTAAATTATGGTTCATTTAAGAATTCAGCAAAATTCTATCACATTTGTTCAACTTACGTAGCTCCTATTTCAGATAGCGTACTGGGCTAAGCGGCATCTCAAAGCGCAAGAAATGGCGAGTAAAATGCACTATTAAACTTCTATGATAGGGCAATCAGAGACCCGATTAGATCATTTTATATTATTGTTAATTTAAGAATTCAGCGAAATTCTATCACATTTGTTCAACATACGTCGCTCCTATTTCAGATAGTGTACTGGGCTAGGCGGCATCTTAAAGCGCGTGGAATGACGAGCAAAATGCACTATTAAACTTCTATGATAGGGCAATCAGAGACCCGATTAGATCATTTTATATTTTGGTTAATATAAGAATTCAGCGAAATTCTATCACATTTGTTCAATTTACGTCGCTGATATTTCAGATAGCGTATTGGGCTAAGCGGCATCTCAAAGCGCAAGAAATGGCGAGTAAAATGCACTATTAAACTTCTAGGGTAGGGCAAACAGAGACCCCATTAGATCATTTTATATTATGGTTAATTTAAGGATTCAGCAAAATTCTATCACATTTGTTCAATTTACGTCGTTCCTATTTCAGATACCATACTGGGCTAGGCGGCAACTTAAAGCGCGCGGAATGGCGAGTAAAATGCACTATTAAACTTCAATGATAGGGCAATCAGAGACCCGATTAGATCATTTTATATTGTGGTTAATTTAAGAATTCAGCGAAATTCTATCACATTTGTTCAATTTACATCGCTCCTATTTCAGATAGCGTATTGGGCTAAGCGGCATCGCAATGCGCATGAAATGGCCAGTAAAATGCACTATTAAACTTCTAGGATAAGGCAAACGGAGACCCGATTAGACCATTTCATATTACGGTTAACATAAGAATTCAGCGTTATTCTATCACATTTGTTCAACTTACGTCGCTCCTATTTCAGATAGCGTACTGGGCTAGGCGGAATCTTAAAGCGCGTGGAATGGCGAGCAAAATGCACTCTTAAACTTCTATGATAGGGCAATCAGAGACCCGATTAGATCATTTTATATTTTGGTTAATATAAGAATTCAGCGAAATTCTATCACATTTGTTCAATTTACGTCGCTCCTATTTCAGATAGCGTATTGGGCTAAGCGGCATCTCGAAGCGCAAGATATGGCGAGTAAAATGCAGTATTAAACTTCTAGGGTGGGGCAAACAGAGACCAGTTTAGATCACTTTATATTATGGTTAATTTAAGAATTCAGCGAAATTCTATCTCATTTGTACAATTTACGTTGATCCTATTGCAGATAGCGTATTGGGCTAAGCGGCATTTCAAAGCGCATGAAATGGCGAGTAAAATGCACTATTAAACTTCTATGGTAATGCAAACAGAGACCCGATTAGATCATTTTATATTACGGTTAATATAAGAATTCAGCGTAATTCTGTCACATTTGTTCAACTTACGTAGCTCCTATTTCCGATAGCGTACTGGGCTAGGCGGCAACTTAAAGCGCGTGGAATGGCGAGTAAAATGCACTATTAAACTTCTATGATAGGGCAATCAGAGACCCGATTAGATCATTTTATATTTTGGATAATATAAGAATTCAGCGAAATTCTATCACATTTGTTCAATTTACGTCGCTCCTATGTCAGATAGCGTATTGGGCTAAGCGGCATCTCAAAGCGCATGAAATGGCGAGTGAAATGCACTATTAATCTTCTAGGGTAGGGCAATCAGAGACCCCATTAGATCATTTTATATTATGGTTAATTTAAGAATTCACCGAAATTCTATCACATTTGTTCAATTTACGTCGCTCCTATGTCAGATAGCGTAGTGGGCTATGCGGCGTCTCGAAGCGCATGAAATGACGAGTAAAATGCACTGTTAAACTTCTAGGGTAGGGCAAACAGAGACCCGATTAGATCATTTTATATTACGGTTAATATAAGAATTCAGCGTAATTCTATCACATTTGTTCAACTTACGTCGCTCCTATTTCAGATAGCGTACTGGGCAAAGCGGTATCTCAAAGCGCGTGGAAGGGCGAGTAAAATGCACTACTAAACTTCTATGATAGGGTAATCAGAGACCCGACTAGGTCATTTTATATTTTGGTTAATATAAGAATTCAGCGAAATTCTCTCACATTTGTTCAATTTACGTCGCTGATATTTCAGATAGCGTATTGGACTAAGCGGCATCTCAAAGCGCAAGAAATGTCGAGTAAAATGCACTATTAAACTTCTAGGGTAGGGCAAACAGGGACCCGATAAGATCATTTTATATTATGGTTAATTTAAGAATTCAGCGAAATTCTCTCACATTTGTTCAATTTACGTCGCTGATATTTCAGATAGCGTATTGGGCTAAGCGGCAACTCGAAGCGCGAGAAATGGCGAGTAAAATGCACTATTAAACTTCTAGGGTAGGGCAAACAGAGACCCGATTAGATCATTTTATATTTTGGTTAATATATGAATTCAGCGAAATTCTATCACATTTGTTCAATTTACGTCGCTCCTATTTCAGATAGCGTATTCGGCTAAGCGGCATCTCAACGCGCATGCAATGGCGAATAAAATGCACAGTTAAGCTTCTACGCTAGGGCGAACAGAGACCCGATTAGATCATTTTACGTTATGGTTAATAAAAGAATTAAGCGAAATTCTATCACATTTGATCAATTTACATCGCTCCTATTTCAGATAGCGTATTGGGCTAAGCGGCATCTCAAAGCGCATGAAATGACGAGTCAGATGCACTATTAAACTTCTAGGGTAGGGCAAACAGAGACCCCATTACATCATTTTATATTATGGTTAATTTAAGAATTCAGCGAAATTCTATCACATTTGTTCAATTTACGTCGCTCCTATTTCAGATAGCGTATTGGGCTAAGCGGCATCTTAAAGCGCGTGGAATGGCGAGTAAAATTCACTATTAAACTTCTATGATAGGGCAAACAGAGACCCGATTAGATCATTTTATATTACGGTTAATATAAGAATTCAGCGTAATTCTATCACATTTGTTCAATTTACGTCGCTCCTATTTCAGATAGCGTACTGGGCAAGGCGGTATCTCAAAGCGCGTGGAAGGGCGAGTAAAATGCACTACTAAACTTCTATGATAGGGCAATCAGAGACCCCATTAGATCATTTTATATTATGGTTAATTTAAGAATTCAGCGAAATTCTATCACATTTGTTCAATTTACGTCGCTCCTATTTCAGATAGCGTATTGTGCTATGCGGCATCTCAAAGCGCATGAAATGGCGAGTAAAATGCACTATTAAACTTCTAGGATAAGGCAAACAGAGACCCGATTAGATCATTTTATATTACGGTAAATATAAGAATTCAGCGTAATTCTGTCACATTTGTTCAACTTACGTAGTTCCTATTTCAGATAGCGTACTGGGCTAGGCGGCAACTTAAAGCGCGTGGAATGTCGAGTAAAATACACTATCAAACTTCTATGATAGGGCAATCAGAGACCCGATTAGATCATTTTATATTTTGGTTATTATAAGAATTCAGCGAAATTCTATCACATTTGTTCAATTTACGTCGCTCCTATTTCAGATAGCGTATTGGGCTAAGCGGCATCTCAAAGCGCATGAAATGGCGAGTAAAATGCACTGTTAAACCTCTAGGGTAGGGCAAACAGAGACCCGATTAGATCATTTCATATTATGGTTTATTTAAGAATTCAGAAAAATTCTATCACATTTGTCCAATTTACGTCGCTCCTATTTCAGATAGCTTATTGAGCTAAGCGGCATCTCAAAGCGCATGAAATGACGTGTGAAATGCACTAGTAATCTTCTAGGGTAGGGCGAACAGAGACCCGATTAGATCATTTTACATTAAGGTTAATATAAGAATTCAGCGAGATTCTCTCACATTTGTTCAATTTACGTCGCTGATATTTCAGATAGCGTATTGGGCTAAGCTGCATCTCAAAGCGCAAGAAATGGCGAGTAAAATGTACTATTAAACTTCTAGGGTAGGGCAAACAGAGACCCGATTAGATCATTTTATATTATGGTTAATTTAAGAATTCAGCGAAATTCTATCACATTTGTTCAATTTACGTCGCTCATGTTGCAGATAGCGTATTGGGCTAAGCGGCATCTCAAAGCGCATGAAATGGCGAGTAAAATGCACTATTAAACGTCTAGGGTAAGGCAAACCGAGACCCGATTAGATCATTTAATATTACGGTTAATATAAGAATTCAGCGTAATTATATCACATTTGTTCAACATACGTCGCTCCTATTTCAGATAGTGTACTGGACTAGGCGGCATCTTAAAGCGCGTGGAAGGGCGAGTAAAATGCACTACTAAACTTCTATGATAGGGCAATCAGAGTCCTGTTTAGATCATTTTATATTTTGTTTAATATAAGATTTCATGGAAATTCTATCACATTTGTTCAATTTACGTCGCTCCTATTTCAGATAGCGTATTGGGCTAAGCGGCATCTCAAAGCGCATGAAATGACGAGAGAAATGCACTATTAAAGTTCTTGAGTAGGGCAAACAGTGACCCGATTATATTATTTAAATTATGGTTCATTTAAGAATTCAGCAAAATTCTATCACATTTGTTCAACTTACGTAGCTCCTATTTCAGATAGCGTACTGGGCTAAGCGGCATCTCAAAGCGCAAGAAATGGCGAGTAAAATGCACTATTAAACTTCTATGATAGGGCAATCAGAGACCCGATTAGATCATTTTATATTATTGTTAATTTAAGAATTCAGCGAAATTCTATCACATTTGTTCAACATACGTCGCTCCTATTTCAGATAGTGTACTGGGCTAGGCGGCATCTTAAAGCGCGTGGAATGACGAGCAAAATGCACTATTAAACTTCTATGATAGGGCAATCAGAGACCCGATTAGATCATTTTATATTTTGGTTAATATAAGAATTCAGCGAAATTCTATCACATTTGTTCAATTTACGTCGCTGATATTTCAGATAGCGTATTGGGCTAAGCGGCATCTCAAAGCGCAAGAAATGGCGAGTAAAATGCACTATTAAACTTCTAGGGTAGGGCAAACAGAGACCCCATTAGATCATTTTATATTATGGTTAATTTAAGGATTCAGCAAAATTCTATCACATTTGTTCAATTTACGTCGTTCCTATTTCAGATACCATACTGGGCTAGGCGGCAACTTAAAGCGCGCGGAATGGCGAGTAAAATGCACTATTAAACTTCAATGATAGGGCAATCAGAGACCCGATTAGATCATTTTATATTGTGGTTAATTTAAGAATTCAGCGAAATTCTATCACATTTGTTCAATTTACATCGCTCCTATTTCAGATAGCGTATTGGGCTAAGCGGCATCGCAATGCGCATGAAATGGCCAGTAAAATGCACTATTAAACTTCTAGGATAAGGCAAACGGAGACCCGATTAGACCATTTCATATTACGGTTAACATAAGAATTCAGCGTTATTCTATCACATTTGTTCAACTTACGTCGCTCCTATTTCAGATAGCGTACTGGGCTAGGCGGAATCTTAAAGCGCGTGGAATGGCGAGCAAAATGCACTCTTAAACTTCTATGATAGGGCAATCAGAGACCCGATTAGATCATTTTATATTTTGGTTAATATAAGAATTCAGCGAAATTCTATCACATTTGTTCAATTTACGTCGCTCCTATTTCAGATAGCGTATTGGGCTAAGCGGCATCTCGAAGCGCAAGATATGGCGAGTAAAATGCAGTATTAAACTTCTAGGGTGGGGCAAACAGAGACCAGTTTAGATCACTTTATATTATGGTTAATTTAAGAATTCAGCGAAATTCTATCTCATTTGTACAATTTACGTTGATCCTATTGCAGATAGCGTATTGGGCTAAGCGGCATTTCAAAGCGCATGAAATGGCGAGTAAAATGCACTATTAAACTTCTATGGTAATGCAAACAGAGACCCGATTAGATCATTTTATATTACGGTTAATATAAGAATTCAGCGTAATTCTATCACATTTGTTCAACATACGTCGCTCCTATTTCAGATAGTGTACTGGGCTAGGCGGCATCTAAAAGCGCGTGGAAGGGCGAGTAAAATGCACTACTAAACTTCTATGATAGGGCAATCAGAGTCCCGTTTAGATCATTTTATATTTTGTTTAATATAAGATTTCAGGGAAATTCTATCACATTTGTTCAATTTACGTCGCTCCTATTTCAGATAGCTATTGGTCTAAGCGGCATCTCAAAGCGCATGAAATGACGAGAGAAATGCACTATTAAACTTCTTGGGTAGGGCGAACAGAGACCCGATTACATCATTTTATATTATGGTTAATTTAAGAATTCAGCAAAATTCTATCACATTTGTTCAATTTACGTCGCTCCTATTTCAGATAGCGTATTGGGCTAGGCGGCATCTTAAAGCGCGTGGAATGACGAGTAAAATGCACTATTAAACTTCTATGATAGGGCAATCAGAGACCCGATTAGATCATTTTATATTATTGTTAATTTAAGAATTCCGCGAAATTCTATCACATTTGTTCAACATACGTCGCTCCTATTTCAGATAGTGTACTGGGCTAGGCGGCATCTTAAAGCGCGTGGAATGACGAGTAAAATGCACTATTAAACTTCTAGGGTAGGGCAAACAGAGACCCGATTAGATCATTTTATATTACGGTTAATATAAGAATTCAGCGTAATTCTGTCACATTTGTTCAACTTACGTAGCTCCTATTTCAGATAGCGTACTGGGCTAGGCGGCAACTTAAAGCGCGTGGAATGGCGAGTAAAATGCACTACTAAACTTCTATGATAGGGCAATCAGAGTCCCGTTTAGATCATTTTATATTTTGTTTAATATAAGATTTCAGGGAAATTCTATCACATTTGTTCAATTTACGTCGCTCCTATTTCAGATAGCTATTGGGCTAAGCAGCATCTCAAAGCGCATGAAATGACGAGAGAAATGCACTATTAAACTTCTTGGGTAGGGCGAACAGAGACCCGATTACATCATTTTATATTATGGTTAATTTAAGAATTCAGCAAAATTCTATCACATTTGTTCAATTTACGTCGCTCCTATTTCAGATAGCGTATTGGGCTAGGCGGCATCTTAAAGCGCGTGGAATGACGAGTAAAATGCACTATTAAACTTCTATGATAGGGCAATGAGAGACCCGATTAGATCATTTTATATTATTGTTAATTTAAGAATTCAGCGAAATTCAATCACATTTGTTCAACATACGTTGCTCCTATTTCAGATAGTGTACTGGGCTAGGCGGCATCTTAAAGCGCGTGGAATGACGAGTAAAATGCACTATTAAACTTCTAGGGTAGGGCAAACAGAGACCCGATTAGATCATTTTATATTACGGTTAATATAAGAATTCAGCGTAATTCTGTCACATTTGTTCAACTTACGTAGCTCCTATTTCAGATAGCGTACTGGGCTAGGCGGCAACTTAAAGCGCGTGGAATGGCGAGTAAAATGCACTATTAAACTTCTATGTTAGGGCAATCAGAGACCCGATTAGATCATTTTATATTTTGGTTAATATAAGAATTCAGCGAAATTCTATCACATTTGTTTAATTTACGTCGCTCCTATTTCAGATAGCGTATTGGGATAAGCGGCATCTCAAAGCGCATGAAATGCCGAGTAAAATGCGCTATTAAACTTCTAGGTTAGGGCATTCAAAGACCCGATTAGATCATTTTATATTATGGTTAATTTAAGAATTCAGCAAAATTCTATCACATTTGTTCAATTTACGTCGTTCCTATTTCAGATAGCGTACTGGGCTAGGCGGCATCTTAAAGCGTGTGTAATGGCGAGTAAAATGCACTATTAAACTTCTATGATAGGGCAATCAGAGACCCGATTAGATCATTTTATATTTTGGTTAATATAAGAATTCAGCGAAATTCTATCACATTTGTTCAATTTACGTCGCTCCAATTTCAGATAGCTTATTGGGCTAAGCGGCATCGCAAAGCGCATGAATTGACGAGTGAAATGCACTATTAAACTTCTTGGGTAGGGCGAACAAAGACCCGATTAGATCATTTTACATTAAGGTTAATATAAGAATTCAGCGAAATTCTATCACATTTGTTCAATTTACATCGCTCCTATTTCGGATAGCGACTTGTGCTAAGCGGCATCTCAAAGCGCAGGAAATGGCGAGTAAAATGCACTATTAAACTTCTAGGGTAGGGCAAACAGAGACCCGAATAGGTCATTTCATATTATGGTTAATTTAAGAATTCAGAAAAATTCTATCACATTTGTTCAATTTACGTCGCTCCTATTTCAGATAGCGTACCCGGATAGGCGGCATCTTAAAGCGCGAGGAATGGCGAGTAAAATGCACTATTAAACTTCTATGATAGGGCAATCAGAGACCCGATTAGATCATTTTATATTTTGGTTAATATAAGAATTCAGCGAAATTCTATCACATTTGTTCAATTAACGTCGCTCCAATTTCAGATAGCTTATTGGGCTAAGCGGCATCGCAAAGCGCATGAATTGACGAGTGAAATGCAATATTAAACTACTTGGGTAGGCCGAACAAAGACCCGATTAGATCATTTTACATTAAGGTTAATATAAGAATTCAGCGAAATTCTATCACATTTGTTCAATTTACATCGCTCCTATTTCAGATAGCGACTTGTGCTATGCGGCATCTCAAAGCGCAGGAAATGGCGAGTAAAATGCACCATTAAACTTCTAGGGTAGGGCAAACAGAGACCCCATTAGATCATTTTATATTATGGTTAATTTAAGAATTCAGCGAAATTCTCTCACATTTGTTCAATTTACGTCGCTGATATTTCAGATAGCGAATTGGGCTAAGCGGCATCTCAAAGCGCAAGAAATGGCGAGTAAAATGCACTATTAAACTTCTAGGGTAGGGCAAACAGAGACCCCATTAGATCATTTTATATTATGGTTAATTTAAGGATACAGCAAAATTCTATCACATTTGTTCAATTTACGTCGTTCCTATTTCAGATACCATACTGGGCTAGGCGGCAACTTAAAGCGCGCGGAATGGCGAGTAAAATGCACTATTAAACTTCAATGATAGGGCAATCAGAGACCCGATTAGATCATTTTATATTGTGGTTAATTTAAGAATTCAGCGAAATTCTATCACATTTGTTCAATTTACATCGCTCCTATTTCAGATAGCGTATTGGGCTAAGCGGCATCGCAATGCGCATGAAATGGCCAGTAAAATGCACTATTAAACTTCTAGGATAAGGCAAACGGAGACCCGAGTAGAACATTTCATATTACGGTTAACATAAGAATTCAGCGTTATTCTATCACATTTGTTCAACTTACGTCGCTCCTATTTCAGATAGCGTACTGGGCTAGGCGGCATCTTAAAGCGCGTGGAATGGCGAGCAAAATGCACTCTGAAACTTCTATGATAGGGCAATCAGAGACCCGATTAGATCATTTTATATTTTGGTTAATATAAGAATTCAGCGAAATTCTATCACATTTGTTCAATTTACGTCGCTCCTATTTCAGATAGCGTATTGGGCTAAGCGGCATCTCGAAGCGCAAGATATGGCGAGTAAAATGCACTATTAAACTTCTAGGGTGGGGCAAACAGAGACCAGTTTAGATCACTTTATATTATGGTTAATTTAAGAATTCAGCGAAATTCTATCTCATTTGTACAATTTACGTTGACCCTATTGCAGATAGCGTATTGGGCTAAGCGGCATTTCAAAGCGCATGAAATGGCGAGTAAAATGCACTATTAAACTTCTATGGTAATGCAAACAGAGACCCGATTAGATCATTTTATATTACGGTTAATATAAGAATTCAGCGTAATTCTATCACATTTGTTCAACATACGTCGCTCCTATTTCAGATAGTGTACTGGGCTAGGCGGCATCTAAAAGCGCGTGGAAGGGCGAGTAAAATGCACTACTAAACTTCTATGATAGGGCAATCAGAGTCCCGTTTAGATCATTTTATATTTTGTTTAATATAAGATTTCAGGGAAATTCTATCACATTTGTTCAATTTACGTCGCTCCTATTTCAGATAGCTATTGGGCTAAGCGGCATCTCAAAGCGCATGAAATGACGAGAGAAATGCACTATTAAAATTCTTGGGTAGGGCGAACAGAGACCCGATTACATCATTTTATATTATGGTTAATTTAAGAATTCAGCAAAATTCTATCACATTTGTTCAATTTGCGTCGCTCCTATTTCAGATAGCGTATTGGGCTAGGCGGCATCTCAAAGCGCATGAAATGGCGAGTGAAATGCACTATTAATCTTCTAGGGTAGGGCAATCAGAGACCCCATTAGATCATTTTATATTATGGTTAATTTAAGAATTCACCGAAATTCTATCACATTTGTTCAATTTACGTCGCTCCTATGTCAGATAGCGTAGTGGGCTATGCGGCGTCTCGAAGCGCATGAAATGACGAGTAAAATGCACTGTTAAACTTCTAGGGTAGGGCAAACAGAGACCCGATTAGATCATTTTATATTACGGTTAATATAAGAATTCAGCGTAATTCTATCACATTTGTTCAACTTACGTCGCTCCTATTTCAGATAGCGTACTGGGCAAAGCGGTATCTCAAAGCGCGTGGAAGGGCGAGTAAAATGCACTACTAAACTTCTATGATAGGGTAATCAGAGACCCGACTAGGTCATTTTATATTTTGGTTAATATAAGAATTCAGCGAAATTCTCTCACATTTGTTCAATTTACGTCGCTGATATTTCAGATAGCGTATTGGACTAAGCGGCATCTCAAAGCGCAAGAAATGTCGAGTAAAATGCACTATTAAACTTCTAGGGTAGGGCAAACAGGGACCCGATAAGATCATTTTATATTATGGTTAATTTAAGAATTCAGCGAAATTCTCTCACATTTGTTCAATTTACGTCGCTGATATTTCAGATAGCGTATTGGGCTAAGCGGCAACTCGAAGCGCGAGAAATGGCGAGTAAAATGCACTATTAAACTTCTAGGGTAGGGCAAACAGAGACCCGATTAGATCATTTTATATTTTGGTTAATATATGAATTCAGCGAAATTCTATCACATTTGTTCAATTTACGTCGCTCCTATTTCAGATAGCGTATTCGGCTAAGCGGCATCTCAAAGCGCATGCAATGGCGAATAAAATGCACAGTTAAGCTTCTACGCTAGGGCGAACAGAGACCCGATTAGATCATTTTACGTTATGGTTAATAAAAGAATTAAGCGAAATTCTATCACATTTGATCAATTTACATCGCTCCTATTTCAGATAGCGTATTGGGCTAAGCGGCATCTCAAAGCGCATGAAATGACGAGTCAGATGCACTATTAAACTTCTAGGGTAGGGCAAACAGAGACCCCATTACATCATTTTATATTATGGTTAATTTAAGAATTCAGCGAAATTCTATCACATTTGTTCAATTTACGTCGCTCCTATTTCAGATAGCGTATTGGGCTAAGCGGCATCTCAAAGCGCATGAAATGGCGAGTAAAATGCACTGTT
The DNA here is from genome assembly GCA_916610135.2 of Macropis europaea. Taxonomy (NCBI): domain Eukaryota; kingdom Metazoa; phylum Arthropoda; class Insecta; order Hymenoptera; family Melittidae; genus Macropis; species Macropis europaea. Next base: position 57,864 of record CAKAJE020002135.1, read on the forward strand.
AAACTTCTAGGGTAGGGCAAACAGAGACCCGATTAGATCATTTTATATTATGGTTAATTTAAGAATTCAGCGAAATTCTATCACATTTGTTCAATTTACGTCGCTCCTATTGCTGATAGCGTATTGGGCTAAGCGGCATCTTAAAGCGCGTGGAATGGCGAGTAAAATTCACTATTAAACTTCTATGATAGGGCAATCAGAGACCCGATTAGATCATTTTATATTTTGGTTATATAAGAATTCAGCGAAATTCTATCACATTTGGTCAATTTACGTCGCTCCTATTTCAGATAGCTTATTGGGATAAGCGGCATCTCAAAGCGCATGAAATGACGAGTTAAATGCACTATTAAACTTCTAGGGTAGGGCGAACAAAGACCCGATTAGATCATTTTACATTGAGGTTAATATAAGAATTCAGCGATATTCTATCAGATTTGTTCAATTTACGTCGCTCCTATTTCAGATAGCGTATTGGGCTATGCGGCATCTCAAAGCGCATGAAATGGCGAGTAAAATGCACTATTAAACTTCTAGGATAAGGCAAACAGAGACCCGATTAGATCATTTTATATTACGGTTAATATAAGAATTCAGCGTAATTCTGTCACATTTGTTCAAGTTACGTAGCTCCTATTTCAGATAGCGTACTGGGCTATGCGGCAACTTAAAGCGCGTGGAATGGCGAGTAAAATGCACTATTAAACTTCTATGATAGGGCAATCAGAGACCCGATTAGATCATTTTATATTTTGGTTAATATAAGAATTCAGCGAAATTCTATCACATTTGTTCAATTTACGTCGCTCCTATGTCAGATAGCGTATTGGGCTAAGCGGCATCTCAAAGCGCATGAAATGGCGAGTGAAATGCACTATTAATCTTCTAGGGTAGGGCAATCAGAGACCCCATTAGATCATTTTATATTATGGTTAATTTAAGAATTCACCGAAATTCTATCACATTTGTTCAATTTACGTCGCTCCTATGTCAGATAGCGTAGTGGGCTATGCGGCGTCTCGAAGCGCATGAAATGACGAGTAAAATGCACTGTTAAACTTCTAGGGTAGGGCAAACAGAGACCCGATTAGATCATTTTATATTACGGTTAATATAAGAATTCAGCGTAATTCTATCACATTTGTTCAACTTACGTCGCTCCTATTTCAGATAGCGTACTGGGCAAGGCGGTATCTCAAAGCGCGTGGAAGGGCGAGTAAAATGCACTACTAAACTTCTATGATAGGGTAATCAGAGACCCGACTAGATCATTTTATATTTTGGTTAATATAAGAATTCAGCGAAATTCTCTCACATTTGTTCAATTTACGTCGCTGATATTTCAGATAGCGTATTGGACTAAGCGGCATCTCAAAGCGCAAGAAATGTCGAGTAAAATGCACTATTAAACTTCTAGGGTAGGGCAAACAGGGACCCGATAAGATCATTTTATATTATGGTTAATTTAAGAATTCAGCGAAATTCTCTCACATTTGTTCAATTTACGTCGCTGATATTTCAGATAGCGTATTGGGCTAAGCGGCAACTCGAAGCGCGAGAAATGGCGAGTAAAATGCACTATTAAACTTCTAGGGTAGGGCAAACAGAGACCCGATTAGATAATTTTATATTTTGGTTAATATATGAATTCAGCGAAATTCTATCACATTTGTTCAATTTACGTCGCTCCTATTTCAGATAGCGTATTCGGCTAAGCGGCATCTCAAAGCGCATGCAATGGCGAATAAAATGCACAGTTAAGCTTCTACGCTAGGGCGAACAGAGACCCGATTAGATCATTTTACGTTATGGTTAATAAAAGAATTCAGCGAAATTCTATCACATTTGTTCAATTTACGTCGCTCCTATTTCAGATAGCGTATTGGGCTAAGCGGCATCTCGAAGCGCAAGATATGGCGAGTAAAATGCACTATTAAACTTCTAGGGTGGGGCAAACAGAGACCAGTTTAGATCACTTTATATTATGGTTAATTTAAGAATTCAGCGAAATTCTATCTCATTTGTACAATTTACGTTGACCCTATTGCAGATAGCGTATTGGGCTAAGCGGCATTTCAAAGCGCATGAAATGGCGAGTAAAATGCACTATTAAACTTCTATGGTAATGCAAACAGAGACCCGATTAGATCATTTTATATTACGGTTAATATAAGAATTCAGCGTAATTCTATCACATTTGTTCAACATACGTCGCTCCTATTTCAGATAGTGTACTGGGCTAGGCGGCATCTAAAAGCGCGTGGAAGGGCGAGTAAAATGCACTACTAAACTTCTATGATAGGGCAATCAGAGTCCCGTTTAGATCATTTTATATTTTGTTTAATATAAGATTTCAGGGAAATTCTATCACATTTGTTCAATTTACGTCGCTCCTATTTCAGATAGCTATTGGGCTAAGCGGCATCTCAAAGCGCATGAAATGACGAGAGAAATGCACTATTAAACTTCTTGGGTAGGGCGAACAGAGACCCGATTACATCATTTTATATTATGGTTAATTTAAGAATTCAGCAAAATTCTATCACATTTGTTCAATTTGCGTCGCTCCTATTTCAGATAGCGTATTGGGCTAGGCGGCATCTTAAAGCGCGTGGAATGACGAGTAAAATGCACTATTAAACTTCTATGATAGGGCAATCAGAGACCCGATTAGATCATTTTATATTATTGTTAATTTAAGAATTCAGCGAAATTCTATCACATTTGTTCAACATACGTCGCTCCTATTTCAGATAGTGTACTGGGCTAGGCGGCATCTTAAAGCGCGTGGAATGACGAGTAAAATGCACTATTAAACTTCTAGTGTAGGGCAAACAGAGACCCGATTAGATCATTTTATATTACGGTTAATATAAGAATTCAGCGATATTCTATCAGATTTGTTCAATTTACGTCGCTCCTATTTCAGATAGCGTATTGGGCTATGCGGCATCTCAAAGCGCATGAAATGGCGAGTAAAATGCACTATTAAACTTCTAGGATAAGGCAAACAGAGACCCGATTAGATCATTTTATATTACGGTTAATATAAGAATTCAGCGTAATTCTGTCACATTTGTTCAAGTTACGTAGCTCCTATTTCAGATAGCGTACTGGGCTATGCGGCAACTTAAAGCGCGTGGAATGGCGAGTAAAATGCACTATTAAACTTCTATGATAGGGCAATCAGAGACCCGATTAGATCATTTTATATTTTGGTTAATATAAGAATTCAGCGAAATTCTATCACATTTGTTCAATTTACGTCGCTCCTATGTCAGATAGCGTATTGGGCTAAGCGGCATCTCAAAGCGCATGAAATGGCGAGTGAAATGCACTATTAATCTTCTAGGGTAGGGCAATCAGAGTCCCCATTAGATCATTTTATATTATGGTTAATTTAAGAATTCAGCGAAATTCTATCACATTTGTCAATTTACGTCGCTCCTATGTCAGATAGCGTATTGGGCTATGCGGCATCTCAAAGCGCATGAAATGACGAGTAAAATGCACTGTTAAACTTCTAGGGTAGGGCAAACAGAGACCCGATTAGATCATTTTATATTACGGTTAATATAAGAATTCAGCGTAATTCTATCACATTTGTTCAACTTACGTCGCTCCTATTTCAGATAGCGTACTGGGCAAGTCGGTATCTCAAAGCGCGTGGAAGGGCGAGTAAAATGCACTACTAAACTTCTATGATAGGGCAATCAGAGACCAGATTAGATCATTTTATATTTTGGTTAATATAAGAATGCAGCGAAATTCTCTCACATTTGTTCAATTTACGTCGCTGATATTTCAGACTGCGTATTGGACTAAGCGGCATCTCAAAGCGCAAGACATGTCGAGTAAAATGCACTGTTAAACTTCTAGGGTAGGGCAAACAGAGACCCGATAAGATCATTTTATATTATGGTTAATTTCAGAATTCAGCGAAATTCTCTCACATTTGTTCAATTTACGTCGCTGATATTTCAGATAGCGTATTGGGCTAAGCGGCAACTCAAAGCGCGAGAAATGGCGAGTAGAATGCTCTATTAAACTTCTGGGGTAGGGCAAACAGAGACCCGATTAGATCATTTTATATTACGGTTAATATAAGAATTCAGCGTAATTCTATCACATTTGTTCAACATACGTCGCTCCTATTTCAGATAGTGTACTGGGCTAGGCGGCATCTTAAAGCGCGTGGAATGACGAGCAAAATGCACTATTAAACTTCTATGATAGGGCAATCAGAGACCCGATTAGATCATTTTATATTTTGGTTAATATAAGAATTCAGCGAAATTCTATCACATTTGTTCAATTTACGTCGCTGATATTTCAGATAGCGTATTGGGCTAAGCGGCATCTCAAAGCGCAAGAAATGGCGAGTAAAATGCACTATTAAACTTCTAGGGTAGGGCAAACAGAGACCCCATTAGATCATTTTATATTATGGTTAATTTAAGGATTCAGCAAAATTCTATCACATTTGTTCAATTTACGTCGTTCCTATTTCAGATACCATACTGGGCTAGGCGGCAACTTAAAGCGCGCGGAATGGCGAGTAAAATGCACTATTAAACTTCAATGATAGGGCAATCAGAGACCCGATTAGATCATTTTATATTGTGGTTAATTTAAGAATTCAGCGAAATTCTATCACATTTGTTCAATTTACATCGCTCCTATTTCAGATAGCGTATTGGGCTAAGCGGCATCGCAATGCGCATGAAATGGCCAGTAAAATGCACTATTAAACTTCTAGGATAAGGCAAACGGAGACCCGATTAGACCATTTCATATTACGGTTAACATAAGAATTCAGCGTTATTCTATCACATTTGTTCAACTTACGTCGCTCCTATTTCAGATAGCGTACTGGGCTAGGCGGAATCTTAAAGCGCGTGGAATGGCGAGCAAAATGCACTCTTAAACTTCTATGATAGGGCAATCAGAGACCCGATTAGATCATTTTATATTTTGGTTAATATAAGAATTCAGCGAAATTCTATCACATTTGTTCAATTTACGTCGCTCCTATTTCAGATAGCGTATTGGGCTAAGCGGCATCTCGAAGCGCAAGATATGGCGAGTAAAATGCAGTATTAAACTTCTAGGGTGGGGCAAACAGAGACCAGTTTAGATCACTTTATATTATGGTTAATTTAAGAATTCAGCGAAATTCTATCTCATTTGTACAATTTACGTTGATCCTATTGCAGATAGCGTATTGGGCTAAGCGGCATTTCAAAGCGCATGAAATGGCGAGTAAAATGCACTATTAAACTTCTATGGTAATGCAAACAGAGACCCGATTAGATCATTTTATATTACGGTTAATATAAGAATTCAGCGTAATTCTATCACATTTGTTCAACATACGTCGCTCCTATTTCAGATAGTGTACTGGGCTAGGCGGCATCTAAAAGCGCGTGGAAGGGCGAGTAAAATGCACTACTAAATTTCTATGATAGGGCAATCAGAGTCCCGTTTAGATCATTTTATATTTTGTTTAATATAAGATTTCAGGGAAATTCTATCACATTTGTTAAATTTACGTCGCTCCTATTTCAGATAGCTATTGGTCTAAGCGGCATCTCAAAGCGCATGAAATGACGAGAGAAATGCACTATTAAACTTCTTGGGTAGGGCGAACAGAGACCCGATTACATCATTTTATATTATGGTTAATTTAAGAATTCAGCAAAATTCTATCACATTTGTTCAATTTACGTCGCTCCTATTTCAGATAGCGTATTGGGCTAGGCGGCATCTTAAAGCGCGTGGAATGACGAGTAAAATGCACTATTAAACTTCTATGATAGGGCAATCAGAGACCCGATTAGATCATTTTATATTATTGTTAATTTAAGAATTCCGCGAAATTCTATCACATTTGTTCAACATACGTCGCTCCTATTTCAGATAGTGTACTGGGCTAGGCGGCATCTTAAAGCGCGTGGAATGACGAGTAAAATGCACTATTAAACTTCTAGGGTAGGGCAAACAGAGACCCGATTAGATCATTTTATATTACGGTTAATATAAGAATTCAGCGTAATTCTGTCACATTTGTTCAACTTACGTAGCTCCTATTTCAGATAGCGTACTGGGCTAGGCGGCAACTTAAAGCGCGTGGAATGGCGAGTAAAATGCACTACTAAACTTCTATGATAGGGCAATCAGAGTCCCGTTTAGATCATTTTATATTTTGTTTAATATAAGATTTCAGGGAAATTCTATCACATTTGTTCAATTTACGTCGCTCCTATTTCAGATAGCTATTGGGCTAAGCAGCATCTCAAAGCGCATGAAATGACGAGAGAAATGCACTATTAAACTTCTTGGGTAGGGCGAACAGAGACCCGATTACATCATTTTATATTATGGTTAATTTAAGAATTCAGCAAAATTCTATCACATTTGTTCAATTTACGTCGCTCCTATTTCAGATAGCGTATTGGGCTAGGCGGCATCTTAAAGCGCGTGGAATGACGAGTAAAATGCACTATTAAACTTCTATGATAGGGCAATGAGAGACCCGATTAGATCATTTTATATTATTGTTAATTTAAGAATTCAGCGAAATTCAATCACATTTGTTCAACATACGTCGCTCCTATTTCAGATAGTGTACTGGGCTAGGCGGCATCTTAAAGCGCGTGGAATGACGAGTAAAATGCACTATTAAACTTCTAGGGTAGGGCAAACAGAGACCCGGTTAGATCATTTTATATTACGGTTAATATAAGAATTCAGCGTAATTCTGTCACATTTGTTCAACTTACGTAGCTCCTATTTCAGATAGCGTACTGGGCTAGGCGGCAACTTAAAGCGCGTGGAATGGCGAGTAAAATGCACTATTAAACTTCTATGTTAGGGCAATCAGAGACCCGATTAGATCATTTTATATTTTGGTTAATATAAGAATTCAGCGAAATTCTATCACATTTGTTTAATTTACGTCGCTCCTATTTCAGATAGCGTACCCGGATAGGCGGCATCTCAAAGCGCATGAAATGCCGAGTAAAATGCGCTATTAAACTTCTAGGTTAGGGCATTCAAAGACCCGATTAGATCATTTTATATTATGGTTAATTTAAGAATTCAGCAAAATTCTATCACATTTGTTCAATTTACGTCGTTCCTATTTCAGATAGCGTACTGGGCTAGGCGGCATCTTAAAGCGTGTGTAATGGCGAGTAAAATGCACTATTAAACTTCTATGATAGGGCAATCAGAGACCCGATTAGATCATTTTATATTTTGGTTAATATAAGAATTCAGCGAAATTCTATCACATTTGTTCAATTTACGTCGCTCCAATTTCAGATAGCTTATTGGGCTAAGCGGCATCGCAAAGCGCATGAATTGACGAGTGAAATGCACTATTAAACTTCTTGGGTAGGGCGAACAAAGACCCGATTAGATCATTTTACATTAAGGTTAATATAAGAATTCAGCGAAATTCTATCACATTTGTTCAATTTACATCGCTCCTATTTCGGATAGCGACTTGTGCTAAGCGGCATCTCAAAGCGCAGGAAATGGCGAGTAAAATGCACTATTAAACTTCTAGGGTAGGGCAAACAGAGACCCGAATAGGTCATTTCATATTATGGTTAATTTAAGAATTCAGAAAAATTCTATCACATTTGTTCAATTTACGTCGCTCCTATTTCAGATAGCGTACCCGGATAGGCGGCATCTTAAAGCGCGAGGAATGGCGAGTAAAATTCACTATTAAACTTCTATGATAGGGCAATCAGAGACCCGATTAGATCATTTTATATTTTGGTTAATATAAGAATTCAGCGAAATTCTATCACATTTGTTCAATTAACGTCGCTCCAATTTCAGATAGCTTATTGGGCTAAGCGGCATCGCAAAGCGCATGAATTGACGAGTGAAATGCACTATTAAACTTCTTGGGTAGGCCGAACAAAGACCCGATTAGATCATTTTACATTAAGGTTAATATAAGAATTCAGCGAAATTCTATCACATTTGTTCAATTTACATCGCTCCTATTTCAGATAGCGACTTGTGCTATGCGGCATCTCAAAGCGCAGGAAATGGCGAGTAAAATGCACCATTAAACTTCTAGGGTAGGGCAAACAGAGACCCCATTAGATCATTTTATATTATGGTTAATTTAAGAATTCAGCGAAATTCTCTCACATTTGTTCAATTTACGTCGCTGATATTTCAGATAGCGAATTGGGCTAAGCGGCATCTCAAAGCGCAAGAAATGGCGAGTAAAATGCACTATTAAACTTCTAGGGTAGGGCAAACAGAGACCCCATTAGATCATTTTATATTATGGTTAATTTAAGGATACAGCAAAATTCTATCACATTTGTTCAATTTACGTCGTTCCTATTTCAGATACCATACTGGGCTAGGCGGCAACTTAAAGCGCGCGGAATGGCGAGTAAAATGCACTATTAAACTTCAATGATAGGGCAATCAGAGACCCGATTAGATCATTTTATATTGTGGTTAATTTAAGAATTCAGCGAAATTCTATCACATTCGTTCAATTTACATCGCTCCTATTTCAGATAGCGTATTGGGCTAAGCGGCATCGCAATGCGCATGAAATGGCCAGTAAAATGCACTATTAAACTTCTAGGATAAGGCAAACGGAGACCCGATTAGAACATTTCATATTACGGTTAACATAAGAATTCAGCGTTATTCTATCACATTTGTTCAACTTACGTCGCTCCTATTTCAGATAGCGTACTGGGCTAGGCGGCATCTTAAAGCGCGTGGAATGGCGAGCAAAATGCACTCTGAAACTTCTATGATAGGGCAATCAGAGACCCGATTAGATCATTTTATATTTTGGTTAATATAAGAATTCAGCGAAATTCTATCACATTTGTTCAATTTACGTCGCTCCTATTTCAGATAGCGTATTGGGCTAAGCGGCATCTCGAAGCGCAAGATATGGCGAGTAAAATGCACTATTAAACTTCTAGGGTGGGGCAAACAGAGACCAGTTTAGATCACTTTATATTATGGTTAATTTAAGAATTCAGCGAAATTCTATCTCATTTGTACAATTTACGTTGACCCTATTGCAGATAGCGTATTGGGCTAAGCGGCATTTCAAGGCGCATGAAATGGCGAGTAAAATGCACTATTAAACTTCTATGGTAATGCAAACAGAGACCCGATTAGATCATTTTATATTACGGTTAATATAAGAATTCAGCGTAATTCTATCACATTTGTTCAACATACGTCGCTCCTATTTCAGATAGTGTACTGGGCTAGGCGGCATCTAAAAGCGCGTGGAAGGGCGAGTAAAATGCACTACTAAACTTCTATGATAGGGCAATCAGAGTCCCGTTTAGATCATTTTATATTTTGTTTAATGTAAGATTTCAGGGAAATTCTATCACATTTGTTCAATTTACGTCGTTCCTATTTCAGATAGCGTACTCGGCTAGGCGGCATCTTAAAGCGTGTGTAATGGAGAGTAAAATGCACTATTATACTTCTATGATAGGGCAATCAGAGACCCGATTAGATCATTTCATATTTTGGTTAATATAAGAATTCAGCGAAATTCTATCACATTTGTTCAATTTACGTCGCTCCTATTTCAGATAGATTATTGGGCTAAGCGGCATCTCAAAGCGCATGAAATGCTGAGTAAAATGCGCTATTAAACTTCTAGGGTAGGGCAATCAGAGACCCGATTAGACCATTTTATATTACGGTTAATATAAGAATTCAGCAAAATTCTATCACATTTGTTCAATTTACGTCGATCCCATTGCAGATAGCGTATTGGGCTAAGCGGCATCTCAAAGCGCATGAAATGGCGAGTAAAATGCACTATTAAACTTCTAGGGTAAGGCGAACAGAGACCTGATTAGATCATTTTACATTACGGATAATAAAAGAATTCATCGAAATTCTATCACATTTGTTCAATTTACATCGCTCCTATTTCAGATAGCGTACTGGGCTAAGCGGCATCTCAAAGCGCATGAAATGACGAGTGAAATGCACTATTAACCTTCTAGGGTAGGGCGAACAGAGACCCGATTAGAACATTTTACATTAAGGTTAATATAAGAATTCAGCGAAATTCTCTCACATTTGTTCAATTTACGTCGCTGATATTTCAGATAGCGTATTGGGCTAAGCGGCATCTCAGAGCGCATGGATTGACGAGTGAAATGCACTATTAAACTTCTAGGGTAGGGCGAACAGAGACCCGAATGGAACATTTTATATTACGGTTAATATAAGAATTCAGCGTAATTCTATGACATTTGTTCAACTTACGAGGCTCCTATTTCAGATATCGTACTGGGCTAGGCGGCATCTCAAAGCGCGTGGAAGGGCGAGTAAAATGCATTACTAATATTCTGTGATAGGACAATCAGAGTCCCGATTAGATCATTTTATATTTTGTTTACTATAAGATTTCAGGGAAATTCTATCACATTTGTTCAATTTACGTCGCTCCTATTTCAGATAGCGTATTGGGCTAATCGGCATCTCAAAGCGCATGAAATGGCGAATAAAATGCACTATTAAACTTCTAGGGTAGGGCGAACAGAGACCCGATTAGAACATTTTACGTTAAGGTTAATATAAGAATTAAGCGTAATTCTATCACATTTGTTCAACTTACGTCGCTCCTATTTCAGATAGCATATTGGGCTAAGCGGCATCGCAAAGCGCATGAAATGGCGAGTGAAATGCACTATTAAACTTCTTGGGTAGGGCGAACAGAGAGCCGATTACATCATTTTATATTACGGTTAATATAAGAATTCAGCGTAATTCTATCACATTTGTTCAACTTACGTCGCTCCTATTTCAGATAGCGTACTGGGCTAGGCGGCATCTTAAAACGCGAAGAATGGCGAGTAAAATGCACTACTAAACTTCTATGATACGGCAATCAGAGAGCTGATTAGATCATTTTATATTTTGGTTAATATAACAATTCAGCGAAATTCTATCACAATTGTTCTATTTACGTCGCTCCTATTTCAGATTGCGTATTGGGCTAAGCGGCATCTCAAAGCGCATGTAAATGGCGAGTGAAATGCACTATTAAACTTCTAGGGTTGGGCGAACAGAGACCCGATTAGATCATTTTATATTATGGTTAATTTAAGAATTCAGCAAAATTCTATCACATTTGTTCAATTTACGTCGCTCCTATTTCAGATAGCGTACTGGGCTAGGCGGCATCTTAAAGCGCGTGGAGTGGAGAGTAAACTGCACTATTAATCTTCTATGATAGGGCAATCAGAGACCCGATTAGATCATTTTATATTTTGGTGAATATAAGAATTCAGCGAAATTCTATCACATTTGTTCAATTTACGTCGCTCCTATTTCAGATAGCATATTGGGCTAAGCGGCATCGCAAAGCGCATGAACTGACGAGTGAAATGCACTATTAAACTTCTTGGGTAGGGCGAACAGAGACCCGATTACATCATTTTATATTATGGTTAATTTAAGAATTCGGCAAAATTCTATCACATTTGTTCAATTTACGTCGCTCCTATTTCAGATAGCATATTGCGCTAAGCGGCATCTCAAAGCGCATGAAATGACGAGTGAAATGCACTATTAAACTTCTAGGGTAGGGCGAACAGAGACTCGATTAGATCATTTTACATTAAGGTTAATATAAGTATTCAGGGAAATTCTATCACATTTGTTCAATTTACGTCGCTCCTATTTCAGATAGCGTATTGGGCTAAGCGGCATCTCAAAGCGCATGAAATAGCGAGTAAAATGCACTGTTAACCTTCTAGGGTAAGGCAAACAGAGACCCGATTAGATCATTTCATATTATGGTTTATTTCAGAATTCAGAAAAATTCTATCACATTCGTTCAATTTACGTGGCTCCTATTTCAGATAGCTTATTGGGCTCAGCGGCATCTCAAAGCGCATGAAATGACGAGTGAAATGCACTATTAATCTTCTAGGGTAGGGCGAACAGAGACCCGATTAGATCATTTTACATTAAGGTTAATATAAGAATTCAGCGAGATTCTCTCACATTTGTTCAATTTACGTCGCTGATATTTCAGATAGCGTATTGGGCTAAGCGGCATCTCAAAGCGCCAGAAATGGCAAGTAAAATAAACTATTAAACTTCTAGGGTAGGGCAAACAGAGACCCGATTAGATCATTTTATATTATGGTTAATTTAAGAATTCAGCGAAATTCTATCACATTTGTTCAATTTACGTCGCTCCTACTTCAGATAGCGTACTCGGCTAGGCGGCATCTTAAAGCGTGTGTAATGGCGAGTAAAATGCACTATTATACTTCTATGATAGGGCAATCAGAGACCCGATTAGATCATTTCATATTTTGGTTAATATAAGAATTCAGCGAAATTCTATCACATTTGTTCAACATACGTCGCTCCTATTTCAGATAGTGTACTGGGCTAGGCGGCATCTTAAAGCGCGTGGAATGACGAGTAAAATGCACTATTAAACTTCTAGGGTAGGGCAAACAGAGACCCGATTAGATCATTTTATATTACGGTTAATATAAGAATTCAGCGTAATTCTGTCACATTTGTTCAACTTACGTAGCTCCTATTTCAGATAGCGTACTGGGCTAGGCGGCAACTTAAAGCGCGTGGAATGGCGAGTAAAATGCACTATTAAACTTCAATGATAGGGCAATCAGAGACCCGATTAGATCATTTTATATTGCGGTTAATTTAAGAATTCAGCGAAATTCTATCACATTTGTTCAATTTAGATCGCTCCTATTTCAGATAGCGTATTGGGCTAAGCGGCATCGCAATGCCCATGAAATGGCCAGTAAAATGCACTATTAAACTTCTAGGATAAGGCAAACGGAGACCCGATTAGACCATTTCATATTACTGTTAACATAAGAATTCAGCGTTATTCTATCACATTTGTTCAACTTACGTCGCTCCTATTTCAGATAGCGTACTGGGCTAGGCGGCATCTTAAAGCGCGTGGAATGGCGAGCAAAATGCACTCTTAAACTTCTATGATAGGGCAATCAGAGACCCGATTAGATCATTTTATATTTTGGTTAATATAAGAATTCAGCGAAATTCTATCACATTTGTTCAATTTACGTCGCTCCTATTTCAGATAGCGTATTGGGCTAAGCGGCATCTCGAAGCGCAAGATATGGCGAGTAAAATGCACTATTAAACTTCTAGGGTGGGGCAAACAGAGACCAGTTTAGATCACTTTATATTATGGTTAATTTAAGAATTCAGCGAATTTCTATCTCATTTGTACAATTTACGTTGATCATATTGCAGATAGCGTATTGGGCTAAGCGGCATTTCAAAGCGCATGAAATGGCGAGTAAAATGCACTATTAAACTTCTATGGTAATGCAAACAGAGACCCGATTAGATCATTTTATATTACGGTTATTATAAGAATTCAGCGTAATTCTATCACATTTGTTCAACATACGTCGCTCCTATTTCAGATAGTGTACTGGGCTAGGCGGCATCTAAAAGCGCGTGGAAGGGCGAGTAGAATGCACTACTAAACTTCTATGATAGGGCAATCAGAGTCCCGTTTAGATCATTTTATATTTTGTTTAATATAAGATTTCAGGGAAATTCTATCATATTTGTTCAATTTACGTCGCTCCTATTTCAGATAGCTATTGGGCTAAGCGGCATCTCAAAGCGCATGAAATGACGAGAGAAATGCACTATTAAACTTCTTGGGTAGGGCGAACAGAGACCCGATTACATCATTTTATATTATGGTTAATTTAAGAATTCAGCAAAATTCTATCACATTTGTTCAATTTACGTCGCTCCTATTTCAGATAGCGTATTGGGCTAGGCGGCATCTTAAAGCGCGTGGAATGACGAGTAAAATGCACTATTAAACTTCTATGTTAGGGCAATCAGAGACCCGATTAGATCATTTTATATTTTGGTTAATATAAGAATTCAGCGAAATTCTATCACATTTGTTTAATTTACGTCGCTCCTATTTCAGATAGCGTATTGGGATAAGCGGCATCTCAAAGCGCATGAAATGCCGAGTAAAATGCGCTATTAAACTTCTAGGGTAGGGCATTCAAAGACCCGATTAGATCATTTTATATTATGGTTAATTTAAGAATTCAGCAAAATTCTATCACATTTGTTCAATTTACGTCGTTCCTATTTCAGATAGCGTACTGGGCTAGGCGGCATCTTAAAGCGTGTGTAATGGCGAGTAAAATGCACTATTAAACTTCTATGATAGGGCAATCAGAGACCCGATTAGATCATTTTATATTTTGGTTAATATAAGAATTCAGCGAAATTCTATCACATTTGTTCAATTTACGTCGCTCCAATTTCAGATAGCTTATTGGGCTAAGCGGCATCGCAAAGCGCATGAATTGACGAGTGAAATGCACTATTAAACTTCTTGGGTAGGGCGAACAAAGACCCGATTAGATCATTTTACATTAAGGTTAATATAAGAATTCAGCGAAATTCTATCACATTTGTTCAATTTACATCGCTCCTATTTCGGATAGCGACTTGTGCTAAGCGGCATCTCAAAGCGCAGGAAATGGCGAGTAAAATGCACTATTAAACTTCTAGGGTAGGGCAAACAGAGACCCGAATAGGTCATTTCATATTATGGTTAATTTAAGAACTCAGAAAAATTCTATCACATTTGTTCAATTTACGTCGCTCCTATTTCATATAGCGTACCCGGATAGGCGGCATCTTAAAGAGCGAGGAATGGCGAGTAAAATGCACTATTAAACTTCTATGATAGGGCAATCAGAGACCCGATTAGATCATTTTATATTTTGGTTAATATAAGAATTCAGCGAAATTCTATCACATTTGTTCAATTAACGTCGCTCCAATTTCAGATAGCTTATTGGGCTAAGCGGCATCGCAAAGCGCATGAATTGACGAGTGAAATGCACTATTAAACTTCTTGGGTAGGGCGAACAAAGACCCGATTAGATCATTTTACATTAAGGTTAATATAAGAATTCAGCGAAATTCTATCACATTTGTTCAATTTACATCGCTCCTATTTCAGATAGCGACTTGTGCTATGCGGCATCTCAAAGCGCAGGAAATGGCGAGTAAAATGCACCATTAAACTTCTAGGGTAGGGCAAACAGAGACCCCATTAGATCATTTTATATTATGGTTAATTTAAGAATTCAGCGAAATTCTCTCACATTTGTTCAATTTACGTCGCAGATATTTCAGATAGCGTATTGGGCTAAGCGGCATCTCAAAGCGCAAGAAATGGCGAGTAAAATGTACTATTAAACTTCTAGGGTAGGGCAAACAGAGACCCGATTAGATCATTTTATATTACGGTTAATATAATAATTCAGCGTAATTCTGTCACATTTGTTCAACTTACGTAGCTCCTATTTCAGATAGCGTACTGGGCTAGGCGGCAACTTAAAGCGCGTGGAATGGCGAGTAAAATGCACTATTAAACTTCTATGTTAGGGCAATCAGAGACCCGATTAGATCATTTTATATTTTGGTTAATATAAGAATTCAGCGAAATTCTATCACATTTGTTTAATTTACGTCGCTCCTATTTCAGATAGCGTATTGGGATAAGCGGCATCTCAAAGCGCATGAAATGCCGAGTAAAATGCGCTATTAAACTTCTAGGGTAGGGCATTCAAAGACCCGATTAGATCATTTTATATTATGGTTAATTTAAGAATTCAGCAAAATTCTATCACATTTGTTCAATTTACGTCGTTCCTATTTCAGATAGCGTACTGGGCTAGGCGGCATCTTAAAGCGTGTGTAATGGCGAGTAAAATGCACTATTAAACTTCTATGATAGGGCAATCAGAGACCCGATTAGATCATTTTATATTTTGGTTAATATAAGAATTCAGCGAAATTCTATCACATTTGTTCAATTTACGTCGCTCCAATTTCAGATAGCTTATTGGGCTAAGCGGCATCGCAAAGCGCATGAATTGACGAGTGAAATGCACTATTAAACTTCTTGGGTAGGGCGAACAAAGACCCGATTAGATCATTTTACATTAAGGTTAATATAAGAATTCAGCGAAATTCTATCACATTTGTTCAATTTACATCGCTCCTATTTCGGATAGCGACTTGTGCTAAGCGGCATCTCAAAGCGCAGGAAATGGCGAGTAAAATGCACTATTAAACTTCTAGGGTAGGGCAAACAGAGACCCGAATAGGTCATTTCATATTATGGTTAATTTAAGAACTCAGAAAAATTCTATCACATTTGTTCAATTTACGTCGCTCCTATTTCAGATAGCGTACCCGGATAGGCGGCATCTTAAAGCGCGAGGAATGGCGAGTAAAATGCACTATTAAACTTCTATGATAGGGCAATCAGAGACCCGATTAGATCATTTTATATTTTGGTTAATATAAGAATTCAGCGAAATTCTATCACATTTGTTCAATTAACGTCGCTCCAATTTCAGATAGATTATTGGGCTAAGCGGCATCGCAAAGCGCATGAATTGACGAGTGAAATGCACTATTAAACTTCTTGGGTAGGGCGAACAAAGACCCGATTAGATCATTTTACATTAAGGTTAATATAAGAATTCAGCGAAATTCTATCACATTTGTTCAATTTACATCGCTCCTATTTCAGATAGCGACTTGTGCTATGCGGCATCTCAAAGCGCAGGAAATGGCGAGTAAAATGCACCATTAAACTTCTAGGGTAGGGCAAACAGAGACCCCATTAGATCATTTTATATTATGGTTAATTTAAGAATTCAGCGAAATTCTCTCACATTTGTTCAATTTACGTCGCAGATATTTCAGATAGCGTATTGGGCTAAGCGGCATCTCAAAGCGCAAGAAATGGCGAGTAAAATGTACTATTAAACTTCTAGGGTAGGGCAAACAGAGACCCGATTAGGTCATTTCATATTATGGTTAATTTAAGAATTCAGAAAAATTCTATCACATTTGTTCAATTTACGTCGCTCCTATTTCAGATAGCGTACCCGGATAGGCGGCATCTTAAAGCGCGAGGAATGGCGAGTAAAATGCAGTATTAAACTTCTATGATAGGGCAATCAGAGTCCCGATTAGATCATTTTATATTTTGGTTAATATAAGAATTCAGCGAAATTCTATCACATTTGTTTAATTTACGTCGCTCCTATTTCAGATAGCGTATTGGGATAAGCGGCATCTCAAAGCGCATGAAATGCTGAGTAAAATGCGCTATTAAACTTCTAGGGTAGGGCAATCAGAGACCCGATTAGATCATTTTATATTTTGGTTAATATAAGAATTCAGCGAAATTCTATCACATTTGTTCAATTTACGTCGTTCCTATTTCAGATAGCGTACTCGGCTAGGCGGCATCTTAAAGCGTGTGTAATGGCGAGTAAAATGCACTATTATACTTCTACGATAGGGCAATCAGAGACCCGATTAGATCATTTCATATTTTGGTTAATATAAGAATTCAGCGAAATTCTATCACATTTGTTCAATTTACGTCGCTCCTATTTCAGATAGATTATTGGGCTAAGCGGCATCTCAAAGCGCATGAAATGCTGAGTAAAATGCGCTATTAAACTTCTAGGGTAGGGCAATCAGAGACCCGATTAGACCATTTTATATTACGGTTAATATAAGATTTCAGCGAAATTCTATCACATTTGTTCAATTTACGTCGATCCCATTGCAGATAGCGTATTGGGCTAAGCGGCATCTCAAAGCGCATGAAATGGCGAGTAAAATGCACTATTACACTTCTAGGGTAAGGCGAACAGAGACCTGATTAGATCATTTTACATTACGGATAATAAAAGAATTCATCGAAATTCTATCACATTTGTTCAATTTACATCGCTCCTGTTTCAGATAGCGTACTGGGCTAAGCGGCATCTCAAAGCGCATGAAATGACGAGTGAAATGCACTATTAACCTTCTAGGGTAGGGCGAACAGAGACCCGATTAGAACATTTTACATTAAGGTTAATATAAGAATTCAGCGAAATTCTCTCACATTTGTTCAATTTACGTCGCTGATATTTCAGATAGCGTATTGGGCTAAGCGGCATCTCAGAGCGCATGGATTGACGAGTGAAATGCACTATTAAACTTCTAGGGTAGGGCGAACAGAGACCCGAATGGATCATTTTATATTACGGTTAATATAAGAATTCAGCGTAATTCTATGACATTTGTTCAACTTACGAGGCTCCTATTTCAGATATCGTACTGGGCTAGGCGGCATCTCAAAGCGCGTGGAAGGGCGAGTAAAATGCACTACTAATATTCTGTGATAGGACAATCAGAGTCCCGATTAGATCATTTTATATTTTGTTTACTATAAGATTTCAGGGAAATTCTATCACATTTGTTCAATTTACGTCGCTCCTATTTCAGATAGCGTATTGTGCTAATCGGCATCTCAAAGCGCATGAAATGGCGAATAAAATGCACTATTAAACTTCTAGGGTAGGGCGAACAGAGACCCGATTAGAACATTTTACGTTAAGGTTAATATAAGAATTCAGCGTAATTCTATCACATTTGTTCAACTTACGTCGCTCCTATTTCAGATAGCATATTGGGCTCAGCGGCATCGCAAAGCGCATGAAATGGCGAGTGAAATGCACTATTAAACTTCTTGGGTAGGGCGAACAGAGAGCCGATTACATCATTTTATATTACGGTTAATATAAGAATTCAGCGTAATTCTATCACATTTGTTCAACTTACGCCGCTCCTATTTCAGATAGCGTACTGGGCTAGGCGGCATCTTAAAACGCGAAGAATGGCGAGTAAAATGCACTACTAAACTTCTATGATACGGCAATCAGAGAGCCGATTAGATCATTTTATATTTTGGTTAATATAACAATTCAGCGAAATTCTATCACAATTGTTCTATTTACGTCGCTCCTGTTTCAGATTGCGTATTGGGCTAAGCAGCATCTCAAAGCGCATGTAAATGGCGAGTGAAATGCACTATTAAACTTCTAGGGTAGGGCGAACAGAGACCCGATTAGATCATTTTATATTATGGTTAATTTAAGAATTCAGCAAAATTCTATCACATTTGTTCAATTTACGTCGCTCCTATTTCAGATAGCGTACTGGGCTAGGCGGCATCTTAAAGCGCGTGGAGTGGAGAGTAAACTGCACTATTAATCTTCTATGATAGGGCAATCAGAGACCCGATTAGATCATTTTATATTTTGGTGAATATAAGAATTCAGCGAAATTCTATCACATTTGTTCAATTTACGTCGCTCCTATTTCAGATAGCATATTGGGCTAAGCGGCATCGCAAAGCGCATGAACTGACGAGTGAAATGCACTATTAAACTTCTTGGGTAGGGCGAACAGAGAGCCGATTACATCATTTTATATTATGGTTAATTTAAGAATTCGGCAAAATTCTATCACATTTGTTCAATTTACGTCGCTCCTACTTCAGATAGCATATTGGGCTAAGCGGCATCTCAAAGCGCATGAAATGACGAGTGAAATGCACTATTAAACTTCTAGGGTAGGGCGAACAGAGACTCGATTAGATCATTTTACATTAAGGTTAATATAAGTATTCAGGGAAATTGTATCACATTTGTTCAATTTACGTCGCTCCTAGTTCAGATAGTGTACTGGGCTAGGCGGCATCTTAAAGCGCGTGGAATGACGAGTAAAATGCACTATTAAACTTCTAGGGTAGGGCAAACAGAGACCCGATTAGATCATTTTATATTACGGTTAATATAAGAATTCAGCGTAATTCTGTCACATTTGTTCAACTTACGTAGCTCCTATTTCAGATAGCGTACTGGGCTAGGCGGCAACTTAAAGCGCGTGGAATGGCGAGTAAAATGCACTATTAAACTTCTATGTTAGGGCAATCAGAGACCCGATTAGATCATTTTATATTTTGGTTAATATAAGAATTCAGCGAAATTCTATCACATTTGTTTAATTTACGTCGCTCCTATTTCAGATAGCGTATTGGGATAAGCGGCATCTCAAAGCGCATGAAATTCCGAGTAAAATGCGCTATTAAACTTCTAGGGTAGGGCATTCAAAGACCCGATTAGATCATTTTATATTATGGTTAATTTAAGAATTCAGCAAAATTCTATCACATTTGTTCAATTTACGTCGTTCCTATTTCAGATAGCGTACTGGGCTAGGCGGCATCTTAAAGCGTGTGTAATGGCGAGTAAAATGCACTATTAAACTTCTATGATAGGGCAATCAGAGACCCGATTAGATCATTTTATATTTTGGTTAATATAAGAATTCAGCGAAATTCTATCACATTTGTTCAATTTACGTCGCTCCAATTTCAGATAGCTTATTGGGCTAAGCGGCATCGCAAAGCGCATGAATTGACGAGTGAAATGCACTATTAAACTTCTTGGGTAGGGCGAACAAAGACCCGATTAGATCATTTTACATTAAGGTTAATATAAGAATTCAGCGAAATTCTATCACATTTGTTCAATTTACATCGCTCCTATTTCGGATAGCGACTTGTGCTAAGCGGCATCTCAAAGCGCAGGAAATGGCGAGTAAAATGCACTATTAAACTTCTAGGGTAGGGCAAACAGAGACCCGAATAGGTCATTTCATATTATGGTTAATTTAAGAATTCAGAAAAATTCTATCACATTTGTTCAATTTACGTCGCTCCTATTTCAGATAGCGTACCCGGATAGGCGGCATCTTAAAGCGCGAGGAATGGCGAGTAAAATGCACTATTAAACTTCTATGATAGGGCAATCAGAGACCCGATTAGATCATTTTATATTTTGGTTAATATAAGAATTCAGCGAAATTCTATCACATTTGTTCAATTAACGTCGCTCCAATTTCAGATAGCGTATTGTGCTAATCGGCATCTCAAAGCGCATGAAATGGCGAATAAAATGCACTATTAAACTTCTAGGGTAGGGCGAACAGAGACCCGATTAGAACATTTTACGTTAAGGTTAATATAAGAATTCAGCGTAATTCTATCACATTTGTTCAACTTACGTCGCTCCTATTTCAGATAGCATATTGGGCTCAGCGGCATCGCAAAGCGCATGAAATGGCGAGTGAAATGCACTATTAAACTTCTTGGGTAGGGCGAACAGAGAGCCGATTACATCATTTTATATTACGGTTAATATAAGAATTCAGCGTAATTCTATCACATTTGTTCAACTTACGCCGCTCCTATTTCAGATAGCGTACTGGGCTAGGCGGCATCTTAAAACGCGAAGAATGGCGAGTAAAATGCACTACTAAACTTCTATGATACGGCAATCAGAGAGCCGATTAGATCATTTTATATTTTGGTTAATATAACAATTCAGCGAAATTCTATCACAATTGTTCTATTTACGTCGCTCCTGTTTCAGATTGCGTATTGGGCTAAGCGGCATCTCAAAGCGCATGTAAATGGCGAGTGAAATGCACTATTAAACTTCTAGGGTAGGGCGAACAGAGACCCGATTAGATCATTTTATATTATGGTTAATTTAAGAATTCAGCAAAATTCTATCACATTTGTTCAATTTACGTCGCTCCTATTTCAGATAGCGTACTGGGCTAGGCGGCATCTTAAAGCGCGTGGAGTGGAGAGTAAACTGCACTATTAATCTTCTATGATAGGGCAATCAGAGACCCGATTAGATCATTTTATATTTTGGTGAATATAAGAATTCAGCGAAATTCTATCACATTTGTTCAATTTACGTCGCTCCTATTTCAGATAGCATATTGGGCTAAGCGGCATCGCAAAGCGCATGAACTGACGAGTGAAATGCACTATTAAACTTCTTGGGTAGGGCGAACAGAGAGCCGATTACATCATTTTATATTATGGTTAATTTAGGAATTCGGCAAAATTCTATCACATTTGTTCAATTTACGTCGCTCCTACTTCAGATAGCATATTGGGCTAAGCGGCATCTCAAAGCGCATGAAATGACGAGTGAAATGCACTATTAAACTTCTAGGGTAGGGCGAACAGAGACTCGATTAGATCATTTTACATTAAGGTTAATATAAGTATTCAGGGAAATTGTATCACATTTGTTCAATTTACGTCGCTCCTATTTCAGATAGTGTACTGGGCTAGGCGGCATCTTAAAGCGCGTGGAATGACGAGTAAAATGCACTATTAAACTTCTAGGGTAGGGCAAACAGAGACCCGATTAGATCATTTTATATTACGGTTAATATAAGAATTCAGCGCAATTCTGTCACATTTGTTCAACTTACGTAGCTCCTATTTCAGATAGCGTACTGGGCTAGGCGGCAACTTAAAGCGCGTGGAATGGCGAGTAAAATGCACTATTAAACTTCTATGTTAGGGCAATCAGAGACCCGATTAGATCATTTTATATTTTGGTTAATATAAGAATTCAGCGAAATTCTATCACATTTGTTTAATTTACGTCGCTCCTATTTCAGATAGCGTATTGGGATAAGCGGCATCTCAAAGCGCATGAAATGCCGAGTAAAATGCGCTATTAAACTTCTAGGGTAGGGCATTCAAAGACCCGATTAGATCATTTTATATTATGGTTAATTTAAGAATTCAGCAAAATTCTATCACATTTGTTCAATTTACGTCGTTCCTATTTCAGATAGCGTACTGGGCTAGGCGGCATCTTAAAGCGTGTGTAATGGCGAGTAAAATGCACTATTAAACTTCTATGATAGGGCAATCAGAGACCCGATTAGATCATTTTATATTTTGGTTAATATAAGAATTCAGCGAAATTCTATCACATTTGTTCAATTTACGTCGCTCCAATTTCAGATAGCTTATTGGGCTAAGCGGCATCGCAAAGCGCATGAATTGACGAGTGAAATGCACTATTAAACTTCTTGGGTAGGGCGAACAAAGACCCGATTAGATCATTTTACATTAAGGTTAATATAAGAATTCAGCGAAATTCTATCACATTTGTTCAATTTACATCGCTCCTATTTCGGATAGCGACTTGTGCTAAGCGGCATCTCAAAGCGCAGGAAATGGCGAGTAAAATGCACTATTAAACTTCTAGGGTAGGGCAAACAGAGACCCGAATAGGTCATTTCATATTATGGTTAATTTAAGAATTCAGAAAAATTCTATCACATTTGTTCAATTTACGTCGCTCCTATTTCAGATAGCGTACCCGGATAGGCGGCATCTTAAAGCGCGAGGAATGGCGAGTAAAATGCACTATTAAACTTCTATGATAGGGCAATCAGAGACCCGATTAGATCATTTTATATTTTGGTTAATATAAGAATTCAGCGAAATTCTATCACATTTGTTCAATTAACGTCGCTCCAATTTCAGATAGCTTATTGGGCTAAGCGGCATCGCAAAGCGCATGAATTGACGAGTGAAATGCACTATTAAACTTCTTGGGTAGGGCGAACAAAGACCCGATTAGATCATTTTACATTAAGGTTAATATAAGAATTCAGCGAAATTCTATCACATTTGTTCAATTTACATCGCTCCTATTTCAGATAGCGACTTGTGCTATGCGGCATCTCAAAGCGCAAGAAATGGCGAGTAAAATGTACTATTAAACTTCTAGGGTAGGGCAAACAGAGACCCGATTAGGTCATTTCATATTATGGTTAATTTAAGAATTCAGAAAAATTCTATCACATTTGTTCAATTTACGTCGCTCCTATTTCAGATAGCGTACCCGGATAGGCGGCATCTTAAAGCGCGAGGAATGGCGAGTAAAATGCAGTATTAAACTTCTATGATAGGGCAATCAGAGACCCGATTAGATCATTTTATATTTTGGTTAATATAAGAATTCAGCGAAATTCTATCACATTTGTTTAATTTACGTCGCTCCTATTTCAGATAGCGTATTGGGATAAGCGGCATCTCAAAGCGCATGAAATGCTGAGTAAAATGCGCTATTAAACTTCTAGGGTAGGGCAATCAGAGACCCGATTAGATCATTTTATATTTTGGTTAATATAAGAATTCAGCGAAATTCTACCACATTTGTTCAATTTACGTCGTTCCTATTTCAGATAGCGTACTCGGCTAGGCGGCATCTTAAAGCGTGTGTAATGGCGAGTAAAATGCACTATTATACTTCTATGATAGGGCAATCAGAGACCCGATTAGATCATTTCATATTTTGGTTAATATAAGAATTCAGCGAAATTCTATCACATTTGTTCAATTTACGTCGCTCCTATTTCAGATAGATTATTGGGCTAAGCGGCATCTCAAAGCGCATGAAATGCTGAGTAAAATGCGCTATTAAACTTCTAGGGTAGGGCAATCAGAGACCCGATTAGACCATTTTATATTACCGTTAATATAAGATTTCAGCGAAATTCTATCACATTTGTTCAATTTACGTCGATCCCATTGCAGATAGCGTATTGGGCTAAGCGGCATCTCAAAGCGCATGAAATGGCGAGTAAAATGCACTATTAAACTTCTAGGGTAAGGCGAACAGAGACCTGATTAGATCATTTTACATTACGGATAATAAAAGAATTCATCGAAATTCTATCACATTTGTTCAATTTACATCGCTCCTATTTCAGATAGCGTACTGGGCTAAGCGGCATCTCAAAGCGCATGAAATGACGAGTGAAATGCACTATTAACCTTCTAGGGTAGGGCGAACAGAGACCCGATTAGAACATTTTACATTAAGGTTAATATAAGAATTCAGCGAAATTCTCTCACATTTGTTCAATTTACGTCGCTGATATTTCAGATAGCGTATTGGGCTAAGCGGCATCTCAGAGCGCATGGATTGACGAGTGAAATGCACTATTAAACTTCTAGGGTAGGGCGAACAGAGACCCGAATGGATCATTTTATATTACGGTTAATATAAGAATTCAGCGTAATTCTATGACATTTGTTCAACTTACGAGGCTCCTATTTCAGATATCGTACTGGGCTAGGCGGCATCTCAAAGCGCGTGGAAGGGCGAGTAAAATGCACTACTAATATTCTGTGATAGGACAATCAGAGTCCCGATAAGATCATTTTATATTTTGTTTACTATAAGATTTCAGGGAAATTCTATCACATTTGTTCAATTTACGTCGCTCCTATTTCAGATAGCGTATTGGGCTAATCGGCATCTCAAAGCGCATGAAATGGCGAATAAAATGCACTATTAAACTTCTAGGGTAGGGCGAACAGAGACCCGATTAGAACATTTTACGTTAAGGTTAATATAAGAATTCAGGGAAATTCTATCACATTTGTTCAACATACGTCGCTCCTATTTCAGATAGCGTACTGGGCTAGGCGGCATCTTAAAGCGCGTGGAATGGCGAGTAAAATGCACTATTAAACTTCTATGATAGGGCAATGAGAGACCCGATTAGATCATTTTATATTTTGGTTAATATAAGAATTCAGCGAAATTCTATCACATTTGTTCAATTTACGTCGCTCCTATGTCAGATAGCGTATTGGGCTAAGCGGCATCTCAAAGCGCATGAAATGGCGAGTGAAATGCACTATTAATCTTCTAGGGTAGGGCAATCAGAGACCCCATTAGATCATTTTATATTATGGTTAATTTAAGAATTCACCGAAATTCTATCACATTTGTTCAATTTACGTCGCTCCTATTTCAGATAGCGACTTGTGCTAAGCGGCATCTCAAAGCGCAGGAAATGGCGAGTAAAATGCACTATTAAACTTCTAGGGTAGGGCAAACAGAGACCCCATTAGATCATTTTATATTATGGTTAATTTAAGAATTCAGCGAAATTCTCTCACATTTGTTCAATTTACATCGCTCCTATTTCAGATAGCGTATTGGGCTAAGCGGCATCTCAATGCGCATGAAATGGCCAGTAAAATGCACTATTAAACTTCTAGGATAAGGCGAACGGAGACCCGATTAGACCATTTCATATTACGGTTAATATAAGAATTCAGCGTGATTCTATCACATTTGTTCAACTTACGTCGCTCCTATTTCAGATAGCGTACTGGGCTAAGCGGCATCTCTAAGCGCATGAAATGACTAGTGAAATGCACTATTAAACTTCTAGGGTAGGGCGAACAAAGACCCGATTAGATCATTTTACATTAAGGTTAATATAAGAATTCAGCGAAATTCTATCACATTTGTTCAATTTACATCGCTCCTATTTCAGATAGCGACTTGTGTTAAGCGTCATCTCAAAGCGCAAGAAATGGCGAGTAAAATGCACTATTAAACTTCTAGGATAAGGCAAACAGAAACCCGATTAGATCATTTTATATTACGGTTAATATAAGAATTCAGCGTAATTCTGTGACATTTGTTCAACTTACGTAGCTCCTATTTCAGATAGCGTACTGGGCTGGCGGCAACTTAAAGCGCGTGGAATGGCGAGTAAAATGCGCTATTAAACTTCTATGATAGGGCAATCAGAGACCCGATTAGATCATTTTATATTTTGGTTAATATAAGATTTCAGGGAAATTCTATCACATTTGTTCAATTTACGTCGCTCCTATTTCAGATAGCGTATTGGGCTAAGCGGCATCTCTAAGCGCATGAAATGACTAGTGAAATGCACTATTAAACTTCTAGGGTAGGGCGAACAAAGACCCGATTAGACCATTTTACATTAAGGTTAATATAAGAATTCAGCGTAACTCTGTCACATTTGTTCAATTTACGTCGCTCCTATTTCAGATAGCGTAGTGGGCTAAGCGGCATCTCAAATCGCAAGAAATGGCGAGTAAACTGCACTATTAAACTTCTAGGGTAGGGCAAACAGAGACCTGATTAGATCATTTTACATTACAGATAATAAAAGAATTCATCGAAATTCTATCACATTTGTTCAATTTACATCGATCCTATTTCAGATAGCGTACTGGGCTAAGCGGCATCTCAAAGCGCATGAAATGACGAGTGAAATGCACTATTAATCTTCTAGGGTAGGGCGAACTGAGACCCGATTAGAACATTTTACGTTAAGGTTAATATAAGAATTCAGCGTAACTCTGTCACATTTGTTCAATTTACGTCGCTCCTATTTCAGATAGCGTACTGGGCTAGGCGGCATCTTAAAACGCGAAGAATGGCGAGTAAAATGCACTACTAAACTTCTATGATACGGCAATCAGAGAGCCGATTAGATCATTTTATATTTTGGTTAATATAAGAATTCAGCGAAATTCTATCACGATTGCTCTATTTACGTCGCTCCTATTTCAGATAGCGTATTGGGCTAAGCGGCATCTCAATGCGCATGAAATGGCCAGTAAAATGCACTATTAAACTTCTAGGATAAGGCAAACGGAGACCCGATTAGACCATTTCATATTACGGTTAATATAAGAATTCAGCGTGATTCTATCACATTTGTTCAACTTACGTCGCTCCTATTTCAGATAGCGTACTGGGCTAGGCGGCATCTTAAAGCGCGTGGAATGGCGAGCAAAATGCACTCTTAATCTTCTATGATAGGGCAATCAGAGACCCGATTAGATCATTTTATATTTTGGTTAATATAAGAATTCAGCGAAATTCTATCACGTTTGTTCAATTTACGTCGCTCCTATTTCAGATAGCGTATTGGGCTAAGCGGCATCTCAAAGCGCATGAAATGGCGAGTAAAATGCACTGTTAAACTTCTAGGGTAGGGCAAACAGAGACCCGATTAGATCATTTCATATTATGGTTTATTTAAGAATTCAGAAAAATTCTATCACATTTGTCCAATTTACGTCGCTCCTCTTTCAGATAGCTTATTGAGCTAAGCGGCATCTCAAAGCGCATGAAATGACGTGTGAAATGCACTAGTAATCTTCTAGGGTACAGCGAACAGAGACCCGAATAGATCATTTTACATTAAGGTTAATACAAGAATTCAGCGAGATTTTCTCACATTTGTTCAATTTACGTCGCTGATATTTCAGATAGCGTATTGGGCTAAGCGGCATCTCAAAGCGCAAGAAATGGCGAGTAAAATGTACTATTAAACTTCTAGGGTAGGGCAAACAGAGACCCGATTAGATCATTTTATATTATGGTTAATATAAGAATTCAGCGAAATTCTATCACAATTGTTCAATTTACGTCGCTCATGTTGCAGATAGCGTATTGGGCAAAGCGGCATCTCAAAGCGCATGAAATGACGAGTGAAATGCACTATGAATCTTCTAGGGTAGGGCGAACAGAGACCCGATTAGATCATTTTACATTAAGGTTAATATAAGAATTCAGCGAGATTCTCTCACATTTGTTCAATTTACGTCGCTGATATTTCAGATAGCGTATTGGGCTAAGCGGCATCTCAAAGCGCAAGAAATGGCAAGTAAAATGAACTATTAAACTTCTAGGGTAGGGCAAACAGAGACCC
This sequence comes from Macropis europaea, assembly GCA_916610135.2. Taxonomy (NCBI): domain Eukaryota; kingdom Metazoa; phylum Arthropoda; class Insecta; order Hymenoptera; family Melittidae; genus Macropis; species Macropis europaea. The sequence continues at coordinate 86,226 of CAKAJE020002135.1, forward strand.
GATTCGATCATTTTATATTATGGTTAATTTAAGAATTCAGCGAAATTCTATCACATTTGTTCAATTTACGTCGCTCCTATTGCAGATAGCGTATTGGGCTAAGCGGCATCTCAAAGTGCATGAAATGGCGAGTAAAATGCACTATTAAACTTCTAGGGTAAGGCAAACAGAGACCCGATTAGATCATTTTATATTACGGTTAGTATAAGAATTCAGCGTAAATCTATCACATTTGTTCAACATACGTCGCTCCTATTTCAGATAGTGTACTGGGCTAGGCGGCATCTTAAAGCGCGTGGAAGCGCGAGTAAAATGCAATACTAAACTTCTATGATAGGGCAATCAGAGTCCCGTTTAGATCATTCTATATTTTGTTTAATATAAGATTTCAGGGTAATTCTATCACATTTGTTCAATTTACGTCGCTGATATTTCAGATAGAGTATTGGGCTAAGCGGCATCTCAAAGCGCAAGAAAAGGCAAGTAGAATGCGCTATTAAACTTCTAGGGTAGGGCAAACAGACACCCGATAAGATCATTTTATATTATGGTTAATTCAAGAATTCAGCGAAACTCTATCACATTTGTTCAATTTACGTCGCTCCTATTTCAGATAGCGTATTGGGCTAAGCGGCATCCCAATGCGCATGAAATGGCGAGTAAAATGCACTATTAAACTTCTAGGATAAGGCAAACAGAGACCCGATTAGATCATTTTATATTACGGTTAATATAAGGATTCAGCGTAATTCTATCACATTTGTTCAACTTACGTCGCTCCTATTTCAGATAGCATACCGGGCTAGGCGGCATCTTAAAGCGCGTGGAATGGCGAGTAAAATGCACTCTTAAACTTCTATGATAGGGCTATCAGAGACCCGATTAGATCATTTTATATTTTGGTTAATATAAGAATTCAGCGAAATTCTATCACATTCGTTCAATTTACGTCGCTCCTATTTCTGTTAGCGTATTGGGCTAAGCGGCATCTCAAAGCGCATGAAATGGCGAGGAAATGCACTATTAAACTTCTAGGTTAAGGCAAACAGAGACCCGATTAGATCATTTTACATTACGGTTAATATAAGAATTCAGCGTAATTCTGTCACATTTGTTCAATTTACGTCGCTCCTATTTCAGATAGCGTATTGGGCTAAGCGGCATCTCAAAGCGCATGGATTGACGAGTGAAATGCACGATTAAACTTCTTGGGTAGGGCGAACAGAGACCCGAATAGATCATTTTATATTACGGTTAATATAAGAATTCAGCGTAATTCTATCACATTTGTTCAACTTACGTCGCTCCTATTTCAGATAGCGTACTGGGCTAGGCGACATCTCAAAGCGCGTGGAAGGGCGAGTAAAATGCACTACTAAAATTCTGTGATAGGACAATCAGAGTCCCGATTAGAACATTTTATATTTTGTTTACTATAAGATTTCAGGGAAATTCTATCACATTTGTTCAATTTACGTCGCTCCTATTTCAGATAGCGTATTGGGCTAAGCGGCATCTCAAAGCGCATGAAATGGCGA